>CAXHKU010000611.1:0-18149 GCA_964017125.1 Flabesymbios commensalis
ATAGTAATAATAATAATGATAATAATGATAATGATAATGATGATAATGATGATAATGATGATGATACTGATGATGATACTGATGATGATGATTTAACCCAATGAGCGATAGCTCTTGAGCCTTGGGGCCCTCAGCATATATACAAAACACACATAAATATATAATATTTCAAAATTAAAAACATGTGTTGTCGTACATGTAAACATTTCTGTGCATATGACATTTGACAATACATAAAAAATAGCATTACCTACATTTATATTGACCGTTTAGGCATTTGGCACATAAAATACATAGCATTGCAGAATGTAACATAACATGAAAATATAAAACTAACTATTTTGTATATGCTTTAAAAGTAACTTTTGGTACCTTACTTTAAATTGGAACAAAGATTCTGCATGTCTAATATCGTTGGAAATTGAGTTCCATATACTAACACCTAGGTATGACAAGGATTTAAAATGTGCTCTTGGAAGGTACAATTTATTTTGAGCTGATGATTTGAGGCTATAACTTACACAATCTGTTACATTTGTAAACAAATCTTGAATATAACACGTTGTTTGGTCTGTTTTACTTATATAAATCAGACAAGCTTGTTTATACTTAACTAATTCTTTTAATGGGAGCCAGTTCAATTTTTTAAACATATCTTTACTTGGTGATAATGGATCAGCATCTAAAATTAGACTGACACCTTGTCGACTGTTTCAAATAACCCCACATGCGGGGATAGTTGAAACAAAGCTGGGGTTTGTAATAACATCAATCGATGTGTGGTTAGGGATGTATTAGATAGGGACCTACACTATTTCTGTAAACAACAGCGTTGTGTTAGACCGAGTATGGCGTGGTGGCTTGAGTCTTTGCGTTTAATAAGCCTAAATTATTGTAATATAAATACAATCACCATATTTCCAATGTTTCAACAACCCCCGTATCGATAACGGCACGTTGTGCTGATATTTCTTTTAAACAAAAGATTGCAGAAGGGCGCAACCTTCATACCTCTATACCATACACCTAAATTCACACTCTAGATCTTTCAACGGATTTCAGTTATGGAAGAACCATGTATACAATGCGGGGTGTCCGATAGATAAATCCTTGTTGTGGCTGGTGAGATTTCAAGTGAATATTGTGTCATTGGAATATTATGTTAACACAATCCTTAACTGAACCTTTCATTTCATAGTCTAATTCAAGGTACTGACTAACACATATCAACTTCCATATAAAACACCCATTGATACCCATAACCATAGACATATGGTAAAATCTTAACCAAGCTTCTGTGTGTTTGGTATAGACATAATTTATCAGGATTTCAAAGTAGTACATAATTATGCTAATATAGAAAATCTCCGGTATACATAATGCATAATTATAGTGATTATTTACACATCGAAACAAAAATATAGGCATACATATATTTTGAAATAATTGAATAATAATGAATGTTCAATAAATGTTTGAAAGGTCAGGAGCGAATAATAAAAGTCGAGTAGCAAGTTGTTGTTGGTCAGGTATACTAACTGTGTGTTTTGAGAAAAGAATATTGCGTTATTGGATAAACTGTGGATATACACATCTGGTGTGTTTCAAACTAGCTTTTCATTATTCACAATAGGAATACTGAATTGAAAGCAACGTTATGTTGTTTGAAAACTTTTAAAACATTGGAGACTATGCAGTCACGCTCATTTCATTGAATTCGTATTTACCTGACAATGATTGGGATAATCAGTGATGTATTATTAATAAGTGATGGACGATATAAGTATTCTGTAAAACATGACACATACATGTGAGGCGCAGTTGTTGTATCGAGCCTTATCGAGTATTGACAGGATAGACGCACTGACAAAACCAGATATTTTAATGGATCCGCAGATTTGACCTATGACGGCATGAATCTATGAATTCTGTTAATAGGAAAAACAGGAGAGAGGATGTGCCCTCAAACAATGCAGAACGGGTTTTTAGATTTTTAAAAAGTAATACATTGTCGCATTTTTGTGGCGTGGACGTATTTTTTCTTGAGATCTTTCTTCAAATAAAATATCATCCGCATTATATTACAAATTGTATAGGCCTATAGGTGTATGCATATATATTTCACATAGTTTCATATCTGTTTTAATCGTTTCTCATTGGTCTTATTTTCAAATTTGAACGCAGTAGATGTTATACGCATTGTAAAGTTGTGGTCATAATATAATCTCTAAATTTAAATATCATTTGTTTGTATTTTATATCTTAAATGTACATAGGCTACTGTATATATGTTTTAGAGGGTCCATTGTAAACTAGCAAACTAGTAAAACTACCCTCTCCAAATAAAGTTATTATTATTCTATTATTATTATTATTATTATTATTATAAACAACCTCTATACTGACTAGAAATGCATCACTAGTATGAATAAACTCAAATGGCTGTGTTATTTATAGTCATAAAGATTATAATAATTATAGCTACAGAACAAAGACAACTCTAAACTGATCAGAATGATCCAGATAGCCCCAGGTTATGGGATCAATACATTATTAGCGATTTTTGAAGTTATTCGCAGAGTAATCATACAGGTATGCTGTTTTTTACTGGTGTCATAGTGACAATAAAAAAACTATTGGGAAAAAAATTCTATACCAGTAGAACCAATGCCCCCCGATAGACTCGGTCAAATATTAGACACGTAACCAACCCTACTGTATTAAATATTGGATTACTTGGATTTCTTCGGGCAAAAGTAAAAGTCTCCCTGAATAAATCAGATCTGATGTATTAGTCCACCGCTGTGCTTTGCTTAGACAAAACTGGACCAATGTTATAAAAGTATGTGGTATAATTAACAGGTAAATTGACGAGACCCTACTTTGCTCGGTCCATCATGTTACCGTTTGATCGTGAATGCGTCACAATCATGCTTACATATTAAAGGTCTACATTCGTTTTCAGTGATCGAACGGATTTCTGCGCTCAGACAATCTTTAGATAAGCTGAGGAAACCGAGACACGTACTGTGGATCAATCAACCAGGTAAAGATTGGGGCGGATCAAACAAAGCACGTCTGTATACAAGCTGTAACCACACTAATCATCTTTAGTAGAATCAATATACAGCCAGACCATAAAACAATGGCAAGAAAACGTTTTTGCTATTTCTTATTAGTACATCCCCTGGTCAAGTACAAGTCAAACGTTTTCCTAAATTTATACACTGCAAAGGGTCTTAAATATGAAGAATTGTCACCACTGGCGACCAACACGTCAACTTGCACCAATGTACTGTTTTAAGGTGTTTTTTTACTCTGATAAGTTACAATATGATAACATATTACAAGATTATGTATAGAATATTTAAATATATTATTACACCGGTTTTAAAATGTATTAAACATTTAAACGCTTGAAACGAATATAATCATTTTTAATTCATTTTATTAGCAGATTATATTACTGTTATTCAAAATAAAAGGTGTGTTTTAACATCAACACTTGCAACTTTTGGGTTTTAAATTAGGATTATGAAATATATGAACCCTAGCTTCAAGCACTAACAACAAATATAATCGTTTTTGATCGATTTAATTAGCAGTTGCGAGTCGCGTTAGCGAAACACAACTTTAAGTACAGGTACAAATTTAAATAAGACCACTTAACAGGTAAATGGTTAATTGGGCTACCATATTTGATTTACAAATATCCAACATAATTGGCCTACCCAAAAGTCTAGAACAGGCCTTAACTCTTTGATAATGCAGTATTTTGATAATACTGTATTTGTTTCAAATAATAGGCAAGAAACAGTGTCCCCGAAAGTTCCAAAGTATCGACGTTCCCGGAACTTCAAGTTACCAAGTTCCGACCTTCCGGCGTCCTGTGCAGTTTTTTTGCGCGACGTATTTTTATTTTATTGATTGATATTTGTGTTTATTTAACAAAATAAGTGACTATATTTCTGCAGGTAAATTGCAATTGGGTCTGTGATCAGGTGATTCTGCCATTGCCTTTGCGTTTATATGTAGGCATATATAGTATCACTCGATGTGTCCCGACACCAGGTTGACAAATTTAAAAATAAATAGCAGACTAATAACAAGTTGAATTGTCATTCACATGTAAACAGAATTGATGCGCCGGAAATCTGAGATTGTTAGGCAACTCAATATATTTAATTACGCATGCAGTGTTCATTTAAGTTCGGTATCATATGCGAAAATAAAACACTCGTCCCAGACGTGAGCCTTTAGGTGAGCACCTCACTCCTTGGATACGTACGATAACCATGATAACAATAATATTGTATGTGTAACATGGGTTGATTTGGTGAAAAGAGTGGCACAGTGAGTGAGATATAATTTTTATCACATTCGGAGGATTACGCAAATACATGTACATACAATGGGCTTTATAGGCCTATAGGCTATAATTTTACGCAGCTTTTCACCAGATATCGCCTATCTGTATTTTATTCCCATTTGAGATTGTTATTAAATGGGCAGGATTCGAGGGGGAAGCTTTAAACTCTTTCTTCTGGGTGCGTCGCAGCGTGGGAAAAGTCGGAATTTGCCCATTCATCATGTGTACCACCCCGCTCCCTACATATATTTTTGTTACTAATAAGTCTTTATTAAAGTCCACTTTAATTCATTGTAGCTCCCAGCAAAATTCATGAAGGCATGAACCTTCATAATAACAATACATATCAGACTAATTATCAGCCTTATCTTAAATTACGTTTCCAGAATAGCGGCTGATCAAAGATAACAGCTGATGGGAAATTGTCACCATTAATAATGACTTAATTGATATAAATATTAATTCATTTTTATTGATAGAAAGTATAACCCTGGTGTCTGGTGACGGAAATAGGTTTCAAACTGACTTTAAATGTTTTGGATCCCTTTGGGCCACCTTGCATGGGCCACCCTGTGGATATCTGAAACCGATGGGCCTAGGGTGGCCAAATGTAATTTCAGTAAGCCCAATGTGGCCCAATCAGGTAGAAATACGTTTTTGACGAAAATCGGTGTCAAAATTACTTTTAATGGCTTTGGTCACTTTGGGCTACCTTGGGTCACCCTGTGGATATTTATGTAAATGATTGACCTATTGTAATATTTTATGTATGATTTTGCACAAATTAACAACAGTTTTTGTGTTTCAGGACAGTATCATGATTGCTGCACGGTCATCGTCATGAGTCAGGTGAGTGGTGGTGGTAGTAATAGTAGGCCCACCGGTACTGGTGGTTGTAGCGGTAGAAGTGGTATATATATATATATTTTATTCACACATAATATGTTTGTCTGGTGACACCCGTTAAGATACATATGGTATCGCTATCACGGGGCCACCAACTATGTTTACCGGTAAATTGAAATAAATGTATATAAAACAAAAAGACATGTATATAAATTGCGTGTATGTACTGCTAACATTTTGAATATTTTACATGAGCATTAAAAATATTAGTTGTTGTCCATCCATTGTTGGATATTTCCAGTATAAATGTTATTTCAGCGTTCACTGCCAAAGTACCCCTTTACCCGGTGAAAGGGTTTTCAAAGTAACAACAATAAGAACAAAGAAAGAAGAATAAAAAAGATGTACACATTTCTGAAGAGCATGAGAATAATTTCTGAGAGAAAATTCTCAAATATGTATTTCCTGAAAAAATTGCTAAAGAATTTCTGAGGATTTTATGAAGAAATTATAAAGAACCTTGGAAATGATTAATTTCGTTGACAAACATAACAGTTTGAAAGGGAGTATGTGCTGGTGTATTTGCTAATCATGTATCGTTTAATATAGGAAGAAAATCCGTTGAAACAGTGCGTTTTATTTTTATCAATGATTATGGGAAGGCTTTCATTAATCAGTTTCGGTATAGTGTATCGAATTGACTTTTGGGCAAATTCGTATTTCACTTTGGGAAGAACAAGAACATGTTTATTCCTCGTATTGTGATGGTGTATGTCACAGAGATACGTCATTGATATAGATTTAAAATATATAGGTAAAGTGTTGTTTTGTAGCCTGTAAATAACCTTTTATTGATTCAATTTATGTAAGTCATCTAAGTTTAGTAGATTTAGAGTTCTGAACAATGGTTCTGTATGTGATAAATACTTACTCGAAGTAATTATCCTCACTGCTTTTTTGTAGTTTGAAAATTCTCTTAGTATTATGGCCCCTAATAATATTCCATAGTACTGTTAATGTGTGGGAATATTAAACGGGAGTATATTGTACACAATGTTTAAGGTGGCACATTGCGTAGTAGTAGTAGTAGTAGTAGTAGTAGTAGTAGTAGTAGTAGTAGTAGTAGTAGTAGTAGTAGTAGTAGTAGTAGTAGTAGTAGTAGAGTAGTAGTAGTAGTAATAGTAGTAGTAGTAATAGAAGTAGTAGTAGTAGGTATAGTAGTAGTTGAAAATGAGTGAATATTGCTTTACTTCGCTTTCTGCGCAATGAGACAATATTGCGACAGAAGGAAGCCCGATACCGGATCTATGTCATGCTCTTATTTAGAATGACTTCGAGGGTTCTTTATAGTGCACAGTACCATAGACAGCACTGTACACTCCATGCATTTGAACAGTTTGGAGCATAACTATTTGGCCCGACCGGGATACGAACCTGGTACCTCCAGGGTACAAGTCACAGTCGACACGAATGAGCCATCGGCAGCAGCAGCAGCAGCATCAGCAGCAGAAGCAGCAGCATCAGTAGCAGCATCAGCAGCAGCAGCAGCAGCAGCAGCAGCAGCAGCAGTAACAATAGTAGCCTAGTAGTATTTCACCGATATTCACGTGTAACTGCAATATCTACAGTGACATGAACTGTTAAAATGCATTGGCAAAGAAGTTACTGTAACAGTAAATTGTAATAAGTAATAAATAATGCCACAACACCAGGATCATCAGTATCATGAGTATTGCCAATATATCTAGCAATAATCTGACCTGTTGTAGTAGCATTATAGTAACGTTAGTAGGTGTAACAGTATAGTTTTTTGGGGAAAAACTTTGAAATAAAACTACACTGCAGTGATTAGAGTGAAGAGGGATGCTAAATGATGGGTAAATATGGTTGTGTTTGTTCTCCTTCAGTCCAGTAACCGTAGATGGTTTGGTAGAGCTACAGCTACCAAGAAGACCCACGATGAGGGAGGTAGAGGAGAATGGTCCAACAGACATGAGTTCTTCTTGTCCTGCCTGGGGTATACTGTGGGCCTTGGAAACATCTGGAGATTTCCTTATATCTGCTACATGAACGGAGGAGGTGAGATGGAAATAGCTACCCATATGTATAACTAGAGCATCTCAAATATTGCGGATTTCTAAGCAATCAATATAATAGATCTGGATCTATCTTGCTTTTACAGGATCTACATGGCAATTAAGGATTTCCATCATGCTCTGACACATTTAAGCTACTTTTCAGAGTTTTCAATATTTTTAAAATCTGCTCGCTCGTTAACCATGCTAACAGTATGTAACTATGATTTATATACCTTTCATATCTTTTGTATTCATTGGATATAAAGACAAGAGGGGTTTTAATTCATTACATTACATTCCGCGTGGGGGGGGGGGGGGTACCCGGGGATAATCCATAAAATGACGTCATGGTAGGCTCGCGTGATGCGTGTTGACCGTTCCCAGAGCGGTGCTGTCGCCACAAATACGCGAGCCCAAAACGAATACGCATCACGTTTCACGCGCATGTGGAGTTTCTCTTTCTATTTTCATTGATTTCGGTGAACACGCATCACGCTTCACACATCACGCATCACGCGTATGTGGAGTCGTGGCTATGCGAAGATCTAAGTCTGCTCTCGAAACCGTTTTTTGTGGACCTAGTTGTATAAACAAGCAAACGTGTAAATTAAAGATTAACAAACACATGTTCACTATAAATAATTGTGAAAAGCCTTAATGGTTATTTGTTGTTGTTAATAACTGCAATTCATAGACTACAATAACAAAATGATGAAATGTTGCGTAGCAATGAATTAAAATGATTTTATATGTATCTGTTACAGGGGCTTTCCTTCTGCCTTACTTACTATTTCTCCTCATTGGGGGAATCCCTTTAATGCTGCTGGAGGTTACTTTTGGCCAGTATGCTCGACAGGGTGTCATCTCCGCGTGGAAGGTGGCTCCCATCATCAGAGGTAGGCCTTTATCATTGTTTTAACCCTTAAAGCGCTGACATTTTGTATGAAACCATAAAGACCAAAGGGCCTTTTCAATTTAAAATCATCATAAATGTCTCAGTTAGCTCTTTCCTCTTCATTTGAATACCTATGTTATGGGCATACGACCATTAGAAATATTTGTACTCTTACAGCGCGGAGATCGACTTTAGACGTCGGTCAAAATCTGACGTCTACAGACGTCAGATTCTGACGTCTAATGTCGATCCCGGCGTTGTAAATGTTAGCCTTCTCAGTGTCCATGTAGTGTACATCAACACTGTGAGTGGTGCCAGCAGATCACAACGCCTTGAACATCTGCACCAAACCCTCACCCTCTGTAGTCCATGGGCCTGATAGGGTTACCGTGCCCCCCCCCCCAGAATAGTCTGAGAACAAGTTTTTATTGCTCCTTGGACCTCACCCGATATCAAAAGCCGATGCCATCAAAAAAAAGTTGGGATGGACTACCTGTTTTGGGCCATTTTCAAAATGACCGCCATCGAAATCTGGAAATCACGTTTTGTGCCATAACTTGAGTTCTAAGGCAGTTAGAGTCACAATATTGATGTCTATACATATGTTCTGGGGGTGAGGAATTCAATTATTCCGATAAAAAATGTTTCTGTTTTGTGGAAAATTAATAAACAGGTATTCAAACGTATTATTCGTGCATTTTCGGTCATTTTTTGTGTTAGTCTATGGGACAGAGAGGGTTACTGTGCACCCTCCACCTATGAAAGTCTGAGACCAGGTTTTTTTTTTGCTCATTAGACCTCCTCCAATATTAAAAGTTGATGCCATCAAATAAAAGTCAGATGGACCACCTATTTCAGGCCATTTCAAAATGGCCGCCATTGAAATTTGGAAATTACGTTTTGTGCTATAACTTGAGCTCTAAGGCAGTTAAAGTTACAATATTGATGTCTATACATATGTTTTTGGGGGGCGAAAAATTCAATTATGCCAATAAAAAATATTTCTGTCTTTTGGAAAATTAATAAACAGCAATCCAAACGTATTTTTTGTGCATTTTCGGTCATTTTTTGTGTTAGTCCATGAGCCAGAGAGGGTTACTGTGCACCCTCCACCCATTAAAGTCTAAGACCAAGTTTTTTTGGCTCTTTAAACCGCCCCCATTATTAAAAGTCGATGCCATCAAATAAAAGTCGGATGGACTACCTATTTTAGGCCATTTCAAAATGGCCGCCATTGAAATTTGGAAATCAAGTTTTGTGCCATAACTTGAGTTCTAAGGCAGTTAGAGTCACAAAATTGGTGTCTATACATATGTTTTTGGGGGCGAGGAATTCAATTATGCAAATAAAAAATATTTTTTTGTTGTAAATAATTCATAAACAGTTAAATAAACGTTTTTTCGTGTATTTTTGGTCATTTTGTGTATTTTAGTGCGAACTCAGAAAAAAACTAACCTTAAAATAAAACTTGTAGTGTTATTTTATCCCGTGAATAATGAGCATTACAGTGTGGAAAATTGTAAATAAAAATTCAACTTTGCTTATGACTAGCATGATAAATGAAAACAACTTAGTGTAGAAAATATTACAATAACAAAGTGGTGACTGTTCCATGAACCGATTAGAAGTACATGTAATCTTCATCCATAGCATATCTGGCCAGCAGCTGAGTGGTATATTTCCTTCTAATACTTTCACACAAGATCATATCGCCACTTTAAAATTTAAAACGGTAGATACACTCTTTTAATTCCAAGGGGAAGATTTGGTTGAAAACAGTCCGTCTTATGTATTGCACACTCATTTTACCAGTTTATTCAACACCCATTTAAAAACAGAGTTTCTAACATAATAGTTGCCATGTCATCAAATTCTTATAGTGGTGATAGCAGAAATGGTGGTAAAGCGGTGGTAAAGTCCTTGTTCCAGCAGAATATGAAATGCGTTCACTACCATAGAGCATAAACTAAACATATCGCAAGCTACTGATTAACTAAACCTAATCCTCATCACTGTCACTTTCAACTACTGCACTGTTATCAGACAACACTTCTTCCTCTAATGAACCTGCTACATCGTCATCACTTTCTAATGTATCATCCTCTTCTGCTTTGTCTATTGGGATAATTGAATCTTGACACCAGATGGGCACACGTTTCCCATTGTGTTCAGTCTATACGTGCCCATTAATTGCTGGAGGAATATATGACTAAGAAATATGGGTTAATTTTCAAATTCCAGTCTGATTTACTCGTCTAATATGCTGAGACAATGTCTTTCTACATGGTGGAAATTGGCTGAGGTGAATATTGCGCTCGAGATTGATGCACTTCTGCTACAAAATAGAGTAGCGAAGATCATGTACACTCTTATGACGACTTTTTCCATAGATGGCACATGTGAACTCTTCTAGGTCGATCACCATGTCATCAGAGATATGCCAAACATCAAGTTAATTTACATCTTGAAATCTCACAGTCTTCTGACTCAGTTTTATTGGTTTAATTTTCCCTACGCGTGAAAGCGCAAAGAGACAGAAAGGCAGTGCAGAGCTCCTGATCATCATTGTTGGCTATGTGAATTACAATCAGAAGCCTTCTTGTGTTGTCTGAGCCAGTATCAAACGAAATAGTGATGTCCAACTTGAAAGCATGGTGCAGCAATATGAAAAACACATCACTGTCAAAACTAGGATTGCGAACTGTATCATAGCCTTGCTCTTGTGCATGGAGAGAGTATCAGTTTCTTTTTTATTCGAGAATAATGATGTAATCTCAAGAAGGTAGCAGCTACCATGAGGGACAGTTATTATTTTTTTCTATGCAAGTTTTGGAGCAAATTTATGAGAGCAACAAACATCATTCATAACATCAACCAGCTGTGATTTGTTCTCACTGTTCATCAGAAATGTCTTCCAATCAGCTTTTTTGCAATGGCCCACTTATGATCAATGTATCACTGGTACCAAGCATCTGTCTCTCCATTTGCTTAATCTAGCCTTCTGTGGTAAAGATAATGTCGCCACTTGGTATGCTGTCAAATATTGTACGTGCAATGAGATTAAAGTTGCTGGTGATGTTTGACATAGCATGAAAGAAAACATTGTCATCTTGTATGACCAGAGTGCCGCTTAAATCACTTGGGACTGGTGCATCACTCACATCCTGGACAACATACAACCAGCACATTCAAAGACGTAGGGAAAATTAAACCATAATACTGATTCAGAAGACTATGCGATTTCAAGATGTACTCTGTAAATTAAGAGATGTTTAGCATATCTCCGATGACTTGGTGACCGACCTAGAAGAGGTAACACGTGACATGTATCGCTACTCTGTCTCGAAGCAGAAGTGAGCAATATCGACTTCAGCCAATTTTCGCTATGTAGAAAGGCATTGTCTCAGCATATTAGACGAGTAAATTATCAGACTGGAATTTGGAAATTAGCCCATATTCCTCAGCTATATATATATTCATCTAGCAATTAATTGTCACGGATGGACTGAAAACAATGAGAAACTTGTGCCCGCCGTCTGGTGTCAAGGTCCAATAATCCCAATAAACATAGCAAAGGAAGATGATACATTAGAAAGTGATGACTATGTAGCAAGTTCATCAGAGAAGTGTTGTCTAATGACAGTGCAGTAGCTGAAAGTGACAGTGATGAGGATTAGGTTTAAATAATCAGTAGCTGATGATATGTTTATTTTATATTCTATGGTAGTGCAAACGTGTTTCATATTCTGCTGGAACAAGGACTTTACCACCATTTCTGCTGTCACCACCATAAGAATTTGATAACACTTCAACTATCTGTTTTTAAATTTGTGTTAGATAAACTGGTGAAATGAGTGTGCAATACATAAGAATGATTGTCAATAACTACATTTTCCCCTTGGAATTGAAAGAGTGTATCTGCCGTTTAAATTTTAAAGTAGCGATATGATCTTGTGTAGAAGTATTGTTTTTTTGCAATGAAGGAAATATTCTACTCAGCTGCCGGTCAGATCAAATATAGATGAAGATGACATGTAATTCTAATCCGTTAATAGAACAGTCACCACTTTGTTATTTTAATATTTTCTACACTAAGTTGTTTTCATTTATCATGCCAGTCATAAACAAAGTTGAATTTTTTTTTACAACTTTCCACACTGTAATGCTCATTATTCACGCAATAAAATAACACTACAAGTTTTAATTTGAGGTTAGTTTTTTTCTGTGTTCGCACTAAAATACACAAAAATGACCGAAAATACACGGAAAATACGTTTATTTAACTGTTTTTGAATTATCTACAAAATAAAAATATTTTTTATTGGGATAATTGGATTCCTCATCCCCAAAAACATATGTATAGACACCAAGTTTATGACTCTAACTGCATTAGAACTAAAGTTATGGCACAAAACTTGATTTTCAAATTTCAATGGCGGCCATTTTTTGAAATGGCCTAAAATAGGTAGTCCATCCGACTTGTATTTGATGGCATCCACTTTTGATTTTGGGGGAGGTCTAATGAGCGAAAAAAACTTGGTCTTAGACTTTCATGGGTGGAGGGTGCACAGTAACCCTATCTGGCCCATGGACTAACACAAAAAATGACATGTTTATGACAATGTTTATTAATTTTCCACAAGACAGAAATATTTTTTATTGGCATAATTTTTCGCCTCCAAAAACATATGTATAGACATCAATATTGTGACTCTAACTGCCTTAGAACTCAAGCTATGGCAAAAAACGTGATTTCCAGATTTCGACGGCGGCCATTTTGAAAATGGCCCAAAACAAGTAGTCCATCCCAACTTTTTTTTTATGGCATCGACTTTTGATATAGGGTGAGGTCCAAGGAACAACAAAAACTTGGTCTCGGACTGTCCTGGGGGGGGGGGGGGGGTGCACGGTAACCCTATCTGGCCCATGGACTACTGTGAAATGTTGAAGTGAGTCAAACGTTCTCATCCTTGTTACAGCTTTTCACCACAATTAACCACATTGGTTCATTGTTTGAATGCGCCCTTGCATTAACTAAGATATGTGGCACACAATAAATGCTCTTTACCAGCTTAACCAAAAACGAGTAAAGAACATTTATATGAATATTAGTTATCAGTAGTCTGCAGCATTCTGCTGTTAAGACAAGCAAGACTATAGCTAGATGCTGCAAGATGCTGCTAGAGACATATGGGCTCCAATATCCGTACTTGTTATGATCAAGGTGCAGTCCTCAATGTGTACTTAAGGCAAATGACCCCTTCTTTATTAATCATGTTAATACATGAAACACAGTTCAGGTAGCTACTTACAGGACTTTAGTTGTCCAGAACAGCACATCATACTCCCTTGAGCAGTCGCTATCATTATTTTCATATAGCTGGTTATTTTCAAGGTATATAGTAAGATGACACTGCGCTATGTATACACGCACATGATTAGAATTTTAAATCCTGGCGATCTGAGATAGTGCACGCTCCCTCTCCACAAGGGCGGGGGCCCTAGGGTAGTGGTTAGCACCGCTGCCTTTCACGCCAGAGTTCGGGGTTCGGTTCCCGGTCCCGGCGGTTTGAAAGAAACAAAAATGTTACTTCCCCATCCACGTGTGAAAGTCAGTATTGTGGGGAGCCTCCGTGACCGAGAGGTAGCGTGCTCGGCCTCAGACCGCCAGAGCTCGAATTTCGAGTCCTGTATCCTGTATCCTGGAGGACAGTGTCATCTCAATCATCTCACCATTCTCAGGAGGTTCTCTGGCCCAGTTTAGCCTATATGTGCACAAAGGTGGCCTAAAGCCCGATTCATTTTATTTTCATTCCCCTCTCCACAAAATGTAATTTTTACGAGTTGCTGAAGTGAGTGTGAACATGTGCTCCTTATAAACCTGAACACCGAAAGTGGGGGACGAACCCCGAAGCTTGGAGTGATATGCGGTGTATTATATTATCGAGCCAGATACTGTAGTCTGTTCATCGGTGGAGAATGGTCCGAAATAAAAGTTGGCTTTTCTTTGATTACTCAGTCAATTTTCAAACGAATTCCAGTAAATATCAGCGGAGGATGGATGCCAAATGACTATTAAATAGTGTTTATAAAATTTCAGAAAAATCGCCTGAGCATTGACTGAGTAATCAAAGAAAAGCTACCTTTCATTTTGGACAGCACTCGACTGTTGTACAAACTATAGATTTAAGCTTTTGGCTGCTGGTCTTGTGTCCAGCTAGACAGTTGATTTGTGGTAAATTCAGCAGGAACGTTTCTGTGATGAGCCAGCAATGTATGAGAGGTCCACATTATATAAACGTGTAGTAACTATAGATTCGAAAATCAATGACAAGACATCTAATACTTTGGGTCAACAGGTATAGTTGGTCTTTTATTCACTAAGCACCTCCTTGATTATGTACTCCGTTTCATTTCTCGAGATATCTAATAAATCAAGCGCGCAAAAATGGCGACAAAGTGTAGATAGATGTAAAATATTGGGACATTTATCTACAGATTCGTTATTTCAACCCCAGTCTCCTATTTTAAAAAGGTTTGAGCTCTCTGGACCATATACGTAGCTCTATGGGTTGCGTACAATGTTATATGCTATAGTACTATTTCATTACAATATGGGTTTTTTTATTCATGAATTGTTCTAATGTGTCGATATACGTATGGTGGTGGTATATTATATAATGACAGGATTACCGATAGCAAATTGTTTATTTTACATCTGTAAGAAAATGAATTCAGATACATAAATATTGCATATGTGCAAAGTTTACCAGTCGTTCTATATCATGTATATTGGAATATGCTTAAATATAGGCTACGCTATCTTTGCATCTTTATCAGGTGTTGGTATAGGTATGGTGGTGGTATCATTCATGGTGTCGGTATATTATAACATGGTACTGGCCTGGGTGCTATTCTACCTCTTTGCCTCAGCACAGTCTCCTCTACCATGGACATCTTGTGACAATCCATGGAACACTCCAGGTAGGGATGTTATACATACATCCGAAAATATGAATCTACAGATATGTAAGCAAACGAATACCAATTAACAGCCCAGCATCGCACTAAAAATACAACTAGCGATAGGGAGTTGTATTTATAGTCGTATTTCAATATCATTGTGTAATATTGTTGTCCTATAGCCAGCACTGAATTTAACTGATTGAAATCTAGCATGCTTTAATGCCATAAATCCCTGTAATCTGACGATGTCACCACTACTTGTCTTTCTGGTGCAAAATGTACTGACACAGAGGAAAAGAACAAAATGTACCACCTGCCTTACACACAAATAAAGTATTTGCCAGATAACCGATTTAAGCATTTGATGGACTACGTTATATTATTTCACATGATTAATCATTAAAATGTAGCATGTTATATATATATGATTATCTGATTATATATGTCTGTTATTAAAATGGTGCTGCTTTTGTTATATTTCAGCATGTTGTGAGGAGGTGCTGGAAATCTTTAATTGTAGTGAATATGGCGTGAAGAACGTTTTAAATTCCACCTGTTTATTTTGTGGTGTCCAATCCAATAACAACTCATCTGCTCTTAACTACTCACTCATCACCAATACATCCAATGTGCTGGTACCTTCTCATGAGTACTTCTAGTGAGTATAAAACATTTTTTGTTTTCAACGATACAATTTAACATGTTACCCATCACAGTTTTATATAATTCCATTATATACATTATCTGTGTAAAAATTTGACCGAGATTTCTCTCACACATACACTCATTCGCTGAATTAACATGATCAATCATCCGCTGAATCACTCTTTACTCTCACTCACTCACTCACTCACTCACTCACTCACTCACTCACTCACTCACTCACTCACTCACTCACTCACTCACTCACTCACTCACTCACTCACTCACTCACTCACTCACTCACTCACTCACTCACTCACTCACTCACTCACTCACTCACTCACTCACTCACTCACTCACACTTTCATCCACTCACCTATTCACCCACCCACACTCACTTCATCTTCTCACTTAATCACTCACTCACTCACTCACTCACTCACTCACTCACTCACTCACTCACTCACTCACTCACTCACTCACTCACTCACTCACTCACTCACTCACTCACTCACTCACTCACTCACTCACTCACTCACTCACTCACTCACTCACTCACTCACTCACTCACTCACTCACTCACTCACTCACTCACTCATTCACTCACTCACTCACTCACTCACTCACTCACTCACTCACTCACTCACTCACTCACTCACTCGCTCGTTTGCTCGCTCGCTCACTCGCTCACTCACTCACTCACTCACTCACTCACTCACTCACTCACTCACTCACTCACTCACTCACTCACTCACTCACTCACTCACTCACTCACTCACTCACTCACTCACTCACTCACTCACTCACTCACTCGCTCGTTTGCTCGCTCGCTCACTCGCTCACTCACTCACTCACTCACTCACTCACTCACTCACTCACTCACTCACTCACTCACTCACTCACTCACTCACCCACTCACTCACTCACTCACTCACTCACTCACTCACTCACTCACTCACTCACTCACTCACTCACTCACTCACTCACTCACTCACTCACTCACTCACTCACTCACTCACTCACTCACTCACTCACTCACTCACTCGCTCGTTTGCTCGCTCACTCGCTCACTCACTCACTCAATCACTCACTCACTCACTCACTCACTCACTCACTCACTCACTCACTCACTCACTCACTCACTCACTCACTCACTCACTCACTCACTCACTCACTCACTCACTCACTCACTCACTCACTCACTCACTCACTCACTCACTCACTCACTCACTCACTCACTCACTCACTCACACTTTCATCCACTCACCTATTCACCCACCCACACTCACTTCATCTTCTCACTCACTCACTCACTCACTCACTCACTCACTCACTCACTCACTCACTCACTCACTCACTCACTCACTCACTCACTCACTCACTCACTCACTCACTCACTCACTCACTCACTCACTCACTCACTCACTCACTCACTCACTCACTCACTCACTCACTCACTCACTCACTCACTCACTCACTCACTCACTCACTCACTCACTCACTCACTCACTCACTCACTCACTCACTCACTCACTCACTCACTCACTCACACACTCATTCACTCACACACTCACTTACTCACATAGCCCTCCCTCGCCTCATGTTCCAGTAACCACGTGTTGTCAGTGGGTGATGGGGTGACAGATACAGGCAGGCTATGGTGGCCTTTGGTTCTATGTCTTCTGCTCGCCTGGATCCTAGTCTGGATCCTAGTCTTCTTATGTCTGATCAGGGGAATTAAAACATCAGGAAAGGTAAGGATTTAACGTGTTGTGTTTAAGATATGTAAGTAATACTTCTCTTCCAGCGCTGTATGGTGAAACTATATTACCCTTTCAAGGAATAATTTCTAAGGTCAATTTATATCTTGGACGAGTGTTGTATGAAAAGAAGCGTTTGTATTTTGGGCACGACCAGGGCCTAACGTATATACCATATTTTCAGGTTCACTCGTCACGTTTGAAAGTTATATATCATGTATCTGAGCTTCTAAAATGATTATGCTATCAATCCAAACAAAGAAATATATACCATATTTTCAGGTTCACTCGTCACGTTTGAAAGTTATATATCATGTATCTGAGCTTCTAAAATGATTATGCTATCAATCCAAACAAAGAAATAGTTTGACGATTAAATAACGTTAATGATAAAACTGATTTTTATGGAATTATCATCCTACTTTGTCGCTTGTCTCCTCCTCCGTAAACGTAGCGAGAGGTCCTGATTGATTACACTGTAGAATGTGTGCCATTACTCCATGCGCAATTCGTTACGAGGGAAGGTGGTGATGACGAGATAGAGGGGGGGGGGGCGGTCTTGACTACATTACAAAACCTAAAAAAAACTACGT
>CAXHKU010000612.1:0-53096 GCA_964017125.1 Flabesymbios commensalis
CGTCTAAATGAATAACTTTTAATAATACTCAATCAAATTTCACAACTATCTCTTTAATAATTTTTGCAGTATAAATCAAATTTCGCAAAGTTTACATTAATCAAACTTCGCCAAATTTACAGAGAAGTTGCCGTAATAACAGCCGATGTTGCCTGCAAAACTAGATGGAAAACGGTTTGAGAATTGACGTCTGAATTGACGTCTAAATGAATAACTTTTAATAACACTCAATCAAATTTCACCAATCTCATTAATAATTTTTGCAGTAATTAATCAAACTTCGCCAAAATTACAGGGAAGTTGCCGTAATACCAGCCGATGGAGCCTGCAAAACTACATGGAAAACAGTTAAGAATTGACGTCTGAATTGACGTCTAAATGAATAATTTTTAATAATACTCAATCAAAATTTACACCAATCTCATTAATAACTTATGCAGTAATTAATCAAACTTCGCCCCAATTTACAGGGAAGTTGACGTAATAAAAGGCGATGTTGCCTGCAAAACTACATGGAAAACAGTTGAGAATTGACGTCTGAATTGACGTCTAAATGAGTAACTTTTAATAATACTTAATCAAATTTCACACCAATCTCATTATTAACTTTTGCAGTAATTAATCACACTTCGCCAAATTTACACGGAAATTGCCGTAATACCAGCCAATGTTGCCTGCAAAACTACATCGAAAACGGTTGAGTATTGACGTCTGAATTGAAGTCTAAATGAATAACTTTTAATAATACTCAATCAAATTTTACACCAAGCTCATTAATAACTTCTGCAATAAATAATCAAAATTCGCCAAATTTAAACGGAAGTTGCCGTTATACCAGCCGATGGTGCCTGCAAAAGTACATCGAAAAACGGTTGAGAATTGACGTCTGAATTGACGTCTAAATGAATAACTTTTAATAATACTCAATCAAATTTCACACCAATCTCATTAATAACTTCTGCAATAATTAATCATACTTCGCCAAATTTACAGGGCAGTTGCCGTAATACCAGCCGATGGTGCCTACAAAATTACATGGCGTCTGAATTGACGTCTAAATGAATAACTTTTAATAATACTCAATCAAATTTCACACCAATCTCATTAATAACTTCTGCAATAATTAATCATACTTCGCCAAATTTACACGGAAGTAGCCGTAATACCAGCCGATGGTGCCTGCAAAACTACATAAAAACGGTTGAGATTGACGTCTGAATTGAAGTCTAAATGAATAACTTTTAATAATACTCAATCAAATTTCACACCAATCTCATTAATAACTTTTGCAGTAATTAATCACAGTTCGCCAAATTTATAGGGCAGTTGCCGTAATACCAGCCGATGGTGCCTGCAAAATTACATGGAAAACGGTTGAGAATTGACGTCTGAATTGACGTCTAAATGAATAACTTTTAATAATAGTCAATCAAACTTCACACCAAGCTCATTAATAACTTCTGCGATTATTAATCAAACTTCGCCAAATTCACACGGAAGTTGCCGTAATACCAGCCGATGGTGCCTGCAAAACTACATCGAAAACGGTTGAGAATTGATGTCTAAATTGACGTCTAAATGAATAACTTTTGATAATACTCAATCAAATTTCACACCAATCTCATTAATAACTTTTGCAGTAATTAATCAAACTTCGCCAAATTTACAGGGAAGTTTCCGTAATAACAGCCAATGTTGCCTGCAAAACTACATGGAAAACGGTTGAGAATCGACGTCTGAATTGACGTCTAAATGAATAACTTTTAATAATACTCAATCAAATTTCACTCCAATCTCATTAATAACTTTTGCAGTAATTGATCAAACTTCGTTAAATTTACAGGGAAGTTGCCGTAATACCAGCCGATGGTGTCTGCAAAATTACATGGAAAACAGTTGAGAAGTGACGTCTGAATTGACGTCTAAATGAATAACTTTTAATAATACTCAATCAAATTTCACACCAATCTCATTAATAACTTTTGCAGTAATTAATCAAACTTCGCCAAATTTACAGGGAAGTTGCCGTAATAAGAGCCAATGTTGCCTGCAAAACTACATGGAAAACGGTTGAGAATCGACGTCTCAATTGACGTCTAAATGAATAACTTTTAATAATAGTCAATCAAATTTCACACCAAGCTCATTAATAACTTCTGCGATAATTAATCAAACTTCGCCAAATTCACACGGAAGTTGCCGTAATACCAGCCGATGGTGCCTGCAAAACTACATCGAAAACGGTTGAGAATTGACGTCTGAATTGACGTCTAAATGAATAACTTTTAATAATACTCAATCAAATTTCACACCAATCTCATTAATAACTTTTGCAGTAATTAATCAAACTTCGTCAAATTTACCAGGAAGTTGCCGTAATACCAGCCGATGGTGCCTGCAAAATTACATGGAAAACGGTTGAGAATTGACGTCTGAATTGACGTCTAAATGAATAACTTTTGATAATACTCAATCAAATTTCACACCAATCTCATTAATAATTTTTGCAGTAATAAATCAAACTTCGCAAAGTTTACATTAATCAAACTTCGCCAAATTTACAGGGAAGTTGCCGTAATAACAGCCGATGTTGCCTTCAAAACTACATGGAAAACGGTTGAGAATTGACGTCTGAATTGACGTCTAAATGAATAACTTTTAATAATACTCAATCAAATTTTACAGCAATCTCATTAATAACTTATGTAGTAATTAATCAAACTTCGCCAAATTTACAGGGAAGTTGCCGTAATAAAAGCCAATGTTGCCTGCAAAACTGCATGGAAAACGGTTGAGAATTGACGTCTGAATTGACGTCTAAATGAATAACTTTTAATAATAGTCGATCAAATTTCACACCAAGCTCATTAATAACTTCTGCAATAATTAATCAAACTTCGCCAAAATTACACGGAAGTTGCCGTAGTACCAACCGATGGTGCCTGCAAATCTACATCGAAAACGGTTGAGAATTGACGTTTGAATTGACGTCTAAATGAATAACTTTTAATAATACTCAATCAAATTTTACACCAATCTCATTAATAACTTTTGCAGTAATTAATCAAACTTCGCCAAATTTACAGGGAAGTTCCGTAATAACAGCCAATGTTGCCTGCAAAACTACATGGAAAACGGTTGAGAATTGACGTCTGAATTGACGTCTAAATGAGTAACTTTTAATAATACTCAATCAAATTTCACACCAATCTCATTAATAACTTTTGCAGTAATTAATCACAGTTCGCCAAATTTGCAGGGCAGTTGCCGTAACACCAGCCGATGGTGCCTGCAAAATTACATGGAAAACGGTTGAGAATTGACGTCTGAATTGACGTCTAAATGAATAACTTTTGATAATACTCAATCAAATTTCACACCAATCTCATTAATAACTTTTGCAGTAATTAATCAAACTTCTCCAAATTTACAGGGAAGTTGCCGTAATAACAGCCAATGTTGCCTGCAAAACTACATGGAAAACGGTTGAGAATCGACGTCTGAATTGACGTCTAAATGAATAACTTTTAATAATAGTCAATCAAATTTCACATCAAGCTCATTAATAACTTCTGCAATAATTAATCAAACTTCGCCAAATTTACACGGAAGTTGCCGTAGTACGAGCCGATGGTGCCTGCAAAACTACATCGAAACGGTTGAGAATTGACGTCTGAATTGACGTCTAAATGAATAACTTTTAATAATACTCAATCAAATTTCAAACCAATCTCATTAATAACTTTTGCAGTAATTAATCAAACTTCGCTAAATTTACAGGGAAGCTGCCGTAATAACAGCCAATGGTGCCTGCAAAACTACATATAAAACGGTTGAGAATTGACGTCTGAATTGAAGTCTAAATGAATAACTTTTAATAATACTCAATCAAATTTCACACCAATCTCATTAATAACTTTTGCAGTAATTAATCACAGTTCGCCAAATTTATAGGGCAGTTGCCGTAATACCAGCCGATGGTGCCTGCAAAATTACATGGAAAACGGTTGAGAATTGACGTCTGAATTGACGTCTAAATGAATAACTTTTAATAATAGTCAATCAAATTTCACACCAAGCTCATTAATAACATCTGCGATTATTAATCAAACATCGCCAAATTCACACGGAAGTTGCCGTTATACCAGCCGATGGTGCCTGCAAAACTACATCGAAAACGGTTGAGAATTGATGTCTAAATTGACGTCTAAATGAATAACTTTTGATAATACTCAATCAAATTTCACACCAATCTCATTAATAACTTTTGCAGTAATTAATCAACTTCGCCAAATTTACAGGGAAGTTTCCGTAATAACAGCCAATGTTGCCTGCAAAACTACATGGAAAACGGTTGAGAATCGACGTCTGAATTGACGTCTAAATGAATACCTTTTAATAATACTCAATCAAATTTCACACCAATCTCATTAATAACTTTTGCAGTAATTGATCAAACTTCGTCAAATTTACCAGGAAGTTGCCGTAATACCAGCCGATGGTGCCTGCAAAAATTACATGGAAAACGGTTGAGAATTGACGTCTGAATTGACGTCTAAATGAATAACTTTTGATAATACTCAATCAAATTTCACACCAATCTCATTAATAACTTTTGCAGTAATTAATCAAACTTTGCCAAATTTACAGGGAAGTTGCCGTAATAACAGCCAATGTTGCCTGCAAAACTACATGGAAAACGGTTGAGAATCGACGTCTGAATTGACGTCTAAATGAATAACTTTTAATAATACTCAATCAAATTTCACAACAATCTCTTTAATAATTTTTGCAGTAATAAATCAAACTTCGCAAAGTTTACAGGGAAGTTCCGTAATAACAGCCAATGTTTGCCTGCAAAACTACATGGAAAACGGTTGAGAATTGACGTCTGAATTGACGTCTAAATGAATAACTTTTAATAATACTCAATCAAATTTCACACCAATCTCATTAATAACTTTTGCAGTAATTAATCAAACTTCGCCAAATTTACAGGGAAGTTGCCGTAATACCAGCCGATGGTGCCTGCAAAACTACATAGGAAACAGTTTAGAATTGACGTCTGAATTGACGTCTAAATGAATAACTTTTAATAATACTCAATCAAATTTTACACCAATCTCATTAATAATTTTTGCAGTAATTAATCAAACTTCGCCAAATTTACAGGGAAGTTGCCGTAATACCAGCCGATGGTGCCTGCAAAACTACATGGAAAACAGTTAAGAATTGACGTCTGAATTGACGTCTAAATGAATAACTTTTAATAATACTCAATCAAATTTTACAGCAATCTCATTAATAACTTATGTAGTAATTAATCAAACTTCGCCAAATTTACAGGGAAGTTGCCGTAATAAAAGCCAATGTTGCCTGCAAAACTGCATGGAAAACGGTTGAGAATTGACGTCTGAATTGACGTCTAAATGAATAACTTTTAATAATAGTCGATCAAATTTCACACCAAGCTCATTAATAACTTCTGCAATAATTAATCAAACTTCGCCAAATTTACACGGAAGTTGCCGTAGTACCAGCCGATGGTGCCTGCAAAACTACATCGAAAACGGTTGAGAATTGACGTTTGAATTGACGTCTAAATGAATAACTTTTAATAATACTCAATCAAATTTTACACCAATCTCATTAATAACTTTTGCAGTAATTAATCAAACTTCGCCAAATTTACAGGGAAGTTCCGTAATAACAGCCAATGTTGCCTGCAAAACTACATGGAAAACGGTTGAGAATTGACGTCTGAATTGACGTCTAAATGAATAACTTTTAATAATACTCAATCAAATTTCACACCAATCTCATTAATAACTTTTGCAGTAATTAATCAAACTTCGCCAAATTTACAGGGAAGTTGCCGTAATACCAGCCGATGGTGCCTGCAAAACTACATAGGAAACAGTTTAGAATTGACGTCTGAATTGACGTCTAAATGAATAACTTTTAATAATAGTCAATCAAATTTCACACCAAGCTCATTAATAATTTTTGCAGTAATTAATCAAACTTCGCCAAATTTACAGGGAAGTTGCCGTAATACCAGCCGATGGTGCCTGCAAAACTACATGGAAAGCAGTTAAGAATTGACGTCTGAATTGACGTCTAAATGAATAACTTTTAATAATACTCTATCAAATTTTACAGCAATATCATTAATAACTTATGCAGTAATTAATCAAACTTCGCCAAATTTACAGGGAAGTTGCCGTAATAAAAGCCAATGTTGCCTGCAAAACTGCATGGAAAACGGTTGAGAATTGACGTCTGAATTGACGTCTAAATGAGTAACTTTTAATAATACTCAATCAAATTTCACACCAATCTCATTAATAACTTTTGCAGTAATTAATCACAGTTCGCCAAATTTGCAGGGCAGTTGCCGTAACACCAGCCGATTGTGCCTGCAAAATTACATGGAAAACGGCTGAGAATTGACGTCTGAATTGACGTCTAAATGAATAACTTTTGATAATACTCAATCAAATTTCACACCAATCTCATTAATAACTTTTGCAGTAATTAATCAAACTTCTCCAAATTTACAGGGAAGTTGCCGTAATAACAGCCAATGTTGCCTGCAAAACTACATGGAAAACGGTTGAGAATCGACGTCTGAATTGACGTCTAAATGAATAACTTTTAATAATAGTCAATCAAATTTCACATCAAGCTCATTAATAACTTCTGCAATAATTAATCAAACTTCGCCAAATTTACACGGAAGTTGCCGTAGTACTAGCCGATGGTGCCTGCAAAACTACATCGAAAACGGTTGAGAATTGACGTCTGAATTGACGTCTAAATGAATAACTTTTAATAATACTCAATCAAATTTCAAACCAATCTCATTAATAACTTTTGCAGTAATTAATCAAACTTCGCCAAATTTACAGGGAAGCTGCCGTAATAACAGCCAATGTTGCCTGCAAAACTACATGGAAAACGGTTGAGAATTGACGTCTGAATTGACGTCTAAATGAATAACTTTTAATAATACTCAATCAAATTTCACACCAATCTCATTAATAACTTCTGCAATAATTAATCATACTTCGCCAAATTTACAGGGCAGTTGCCGTAATACCAGCCGATGGTGCCTACAAAATTACATGGAAAACGGTCGAGAATTGACGTCTGAATTGACGTCTAAATGAATAACTTTTATTAATACTCAATCAAATTTCACACCAATCTCATTAATAACTTCTGCAATAATTAATCATACTTCGCCAAATTTACACAGAAGTAGCCGTAATACCAGCCGATGGTGCCTGCAAAACTACATAAAAAACGGTTGAGAATTGACGTCTGAATTGAAGTCTCAATGAATAACTTTTGATAATACTCAATCAAATTTCACACCAATCTCATTAATAACTTTTGCAGTAATTAATCAAACTTCTCCAAATTTACAGGGAAGTTGCCGTAATAACAGCCAATGTTGCCTGCAAAACTACATGGAAAACGGTTGAGAATCGACGTCTGAATTGACGTCTAAATGAATAACTTTTAATAATAGTCAATCAAATTTCACATCAAGCTCATTAATAACTTCTGCAATAATTAATCAAACTTCGCCAAATTTACACGGAAGTTGCCGTAGTACTAGCCGATGGTGCCTGCAAAACTACATCGAAAACGGTTGAGAATTGACGTCTGAATTGACGTCTAAATGAATAACTTTTAATAATACTCAATCAAATTTCAAACCAATCTCATTAATAACTTTTGCAGTAATTAATCAAACTTCGCCAAATTTACAGGGAAGCTGCCGTAATAACAGCCAATGTTGCCTGCAAAACTACATGGAAAACGGTTGAGAATTGACGTCTGAATTGACGTCTAAATGAATAACTTTTAATAATACTCAATCAAATTTCACACCAATCTCATTAATAACTCTGCAATAATTAATCATACTTCGCCAAATTTACAGGGCAGTTGCCGTAATACCAGCCGATGGTGCCTACAAAATTACATGGAAAACGGTCGAGAATTGACGTCTGAATTGACGTCTAAATGAATAACTTTTATTAATACTCAATCAAATTTCACACCAATCTCATTAATAACTTCTGCAATAATTAATCATACTTCGCCAAATTTACACAGAAGTAGCCGTAATACCAGCCGATGGTGCCTGCAAAACTACATAAAAAACGGTTGAGAATTGACGTCTGAATTGAAGTCTCAATGAATAACTTTTAATAATACTCAATCAAATTTCACACCAATCTCATTAATAACTTTTGCAGTAATTAATCACAGTTCTGCCAAATTTATAGGGCAGTTGCCGTAATACCAGCCGATGGTGCCTGCAAAATTACATGGAAAACGGTTGAGAATTGACGTCTGAATTGACGTCTAAATGAATAACTTTTAATAATAGTCAATCAAATTTCACACCAAGCTCATTAATAACTTCTGCGATTATTAATCAAACTTCGCCAAATTCACACGGAAGTTGCCGTAATACCAGCCGATGGTGCCTGCAAAACTACATGGAAAACGGTTGAGAATCGACGTCTGAATTGACGTCTAAATGAATAACTTTTAATAATACTCAATCAAATTTCACACCAATCTCATTAATAACTTTTGCAGTAATTGATCAAACTTCGTCAAATTCACCAGGAAGTTGCCGTAATACCAGCCGATGGTGCCTGCAAAATTACATGGAAAACAGTTGAGAATTGACGTCTGAATTGACGTCTAAATGAATAACTTTTGATAATACTCAATCAAATTTCACACCAAATCTCATTAATAACTTTTGCAGTAATTGATCAAACTTCGTTAAATTTACAGGGAAGTTGCCGTAATACCAGCCGATGGTGTCTGCAAAATTACATGGAAAACAGTTGAGAAGAGACGTCTGAATTGACGTCTAAATGAATAACTTTTAATAATACTCAAATCAAATTTCACACCAATCTCATTAATAACTTTTGCAGTAATTAATCAAACTTCGCCAAATTTACAGGAAGTTGCCGTAATAAGAGCCAATGTTGCCTGCAAAAACGACATGGAAAACGGTTGAGAATCGACGTCTCAATTGACGTCTAAATGAATAACTTTTAATAATAGTCAATCAAATTTCACACCAAGCTCATTAATAACTTCTGTGATAATAATCAAACTTCGCCAAATTCACACGGAAGTTGCCGTAATACCAGCCGATGGTGCCTGCAAAACTACATCGAAAACGGTTGAGAATTGACGTCTGAATTGACGTCTAAATGAATAACTTTTAATAATACTCAATCAAATTTCACACCAATCTCATTAATAACTTTTGCAGTAATTAATCAAACTTCGTCAAATTTACCAGGAAGTTGCCGTAATACCAGCCGATGGTGCCTGCAAAATTACATGGAAAACGGTTGAGAATTGACGTCTGAATTGACTGTCTAAATGAATAAACTTTTGATAATACTCAATCAAATTTCACAACAATCTCATTAATAATTTTTGCAGTTAATAATCAAACTTCGCAAAGTTTACATTAATCAAACTTCGCCAAATTTACAGGGAAGTTGCCGTAATAACAGCCGATGTTGCCTTCAAAACTACATGGAAAACGGTTGAGAATTGACGTCTGAATTGACGTCTAAATGAATAACTTTTAATAATACTCAATCAAATTTTACAGCAATCTCATTAATAACTTATGTAGTAATTAATCAAACTTCGCCAAATTTACAGGGAAGTTGCCGTAATAAAAGCCAATGTTGCCTGCAAAACTGCATGGAAAACGGTTGAGAATTGACGTCTGAATTGACGTCTAAATGAATAACTTTTAATAATAGTCGATCAAATTTCACACCAAGCTCATTAATAACTTCTGCAATAATTAATCAAACTTCGCCAAAATTACACGGAAGTTGCCGTAGTACCAACCGATGGTGCCTGCAAATCTACATCGAAAACGGTTGAGAATTGACGTTTGAATTGACGTCTAAATGAATACCTTTTAATAATACTCAATCAAATTTTACACCAATCTCATTAATAACTTTTGCAGTAATTAATCAAACTTCGCCAAATTTACAGGGAAGTTCCGTAATAACAGCCAATGTTGCCTGCAAAACTACATGGAAAACGGTTGAGAATTGACGTCTGAATTGACGTCTAAATGAATAACTTTTAATAATACTCAATCAAATTTCACACCAATCTCATTAATAACTTTTGCAGTAATTAATCAAACTTCGCCAAATTTACAGGGAAGTTGCCGTAATACCAGCCGATGGTGCCTGCAAAACTACATAGGAAACAGTTTAGAATTGACGTCTGAATTGACGTCTAAATGAATAACTTTTAATAATACTCAATCAAATTTTACACCAATCTCATTAATAATTTTTGCAGTAATTAATCAAACTTCGCCAAATTTACAGGGAAGTTGCCGTAATACCAGCCGATGGTGCCTGCAAAACTACATGGAAAACAGTTAAGAATTGACGTCTGAATTGACGTCTAAATGAATAACTTTTAATAATACTCTATCAAATTTTACAGCAATATCATTAATAACTTATGCAGTAATTAATCAAACTTCGCCAAATTTACAGGGAAGTTGCCGTAATAAAAGCCAATGTTGCCTGCAAAACTGCATGGAAAACGGTTGAGAATTGACGTCTGAATTGACGTCTAAATGAGTAACTTTTAATAATACTCAATCAAATTTCACACCAATCTCATTAATAACTTTTGCAGTAATTAATCACAGTTCGCCAAATTTGCAGGGCAGTTGCCGTAACACCAGCCGATGGTGCCTGCAAAATTACATGGAAAACGGTTGAGAATTGACGTCTGAATTGACGTCTAAATGAATAACTTTTGATAATACTCAATCAAATTTCACACCAATCTCATTAATAACTTTTTGCAGTAATTAATCAAACTTCTCCAAATTTACAGGGAAGTTGCCGTAATAACAGCCAAGGTTGCCTGCAAAACTACATGGAAAACGGTTGAGAATCGACGTCTGAATTGACGTCTAAATGAATAACTTTTAATAATAGTCAATCAAATTTCACATCAAGCTCATTAATAACTTCTGCAATAATTAATCAAACTTCGCCAAATTTACACGGAAGTGCCGTAGTACGAGCCGATGGTGCCTGCAAACTACATCGAAAACGGTTGAGAATTGACGTCTGAATTGACGTCTAAATGAATAACTTTTAATAATACTCAATCAAATTTCAAACCAATCTCATTAATAACTTTTGCAGTAATTAATCAAACTTCGCTAAATTTACAGGGAAGCTGCCGTAATAACAGCCAATGGTGCCTGCAAAACTACATATAAAACGGTTGAGAAATTGACGTCTGAATTGAAGTCTAAATGAATAACTTTTAATAATACTCAATCAAATTTCACACCAATCTCATTAATAACTTTGCAGTAATTAATCACAGTTCGCCAAATTTATAGGCAGTTGCCGTAATACCAGCCGATGGTGCCTGCAAAATTACATGGAAAACGGTTGAGAATTGACGTCTGAATTGACGTCTAAATGAATAACTTTTAATAATAGTCAATCAAGTTTCACACCAAGCTCATTAATAACTTCTGCGATTATTAATCAAACTTCGCCAAATTCACACGGAAGTTGCCGTAATACCAGCCGATGGTGCCTGCAAAACTACATCGAAAACGGTTGAGAATTGATGTCTAAATTGACGTCTAAATGAATAACTTTTGATAATACTCAATCAAATTTCACACCAATCTCATTAATAACTTTTGCAGTAATTAATCAAACTTCGCCAAATTTACAGGGAAGTTTCCGTAATAACAGCCAATGTTGCCTGCAAAACTACATGGAAAACGGTTGAGAATCGACGTCTGAATTGACGTCTAAATGAATACCTTTTAATAATACTCAATCAAATTTCACACCAATCTCATTAATAACTTTTGCAGTAATTGATCAAACTTCGTCAAATTTACCAGGAAGTTGCCGTAATACCAGCCGATGGTGCCTGCAAAATTACATGGAAAACGGTTGAGAATTGACGTCTGAATTGACGTCTAAACGAATAACTTTTGATAATACTCAATCAAATTTCACACCAATCTCATTAATAACTTTTGCAGTAATTAATCAAACTTTGCCAAATTTACAGGGAAGTTGCCGTAATAACAGCCAAGTTGCCTGCAAAACTACATGGAAAACGGTTGAGAATCGACGTCTGAATTGACGTCTAAATGAATAACTTTTAATAATACTCAATCAAATTTCACAACAATCTCTTTAATAATTTTTGCAGTAATAAATCAAACTTCGCAAAGTTTACATTAATCAAACTTCGCCCAAATTTACAGGGAAGTTGCCGTAATAACAGCCGATGTTGCCTTCAAAACTACATGGAAAACGGTTGAGAATTGACGTCTGAATTGACGTCTAAATGAATAACTTTTAATAATACTCAATCAAATTTTACAGCAATCTCATTAATAACTTATGTAGTAATTAATCAAACTTCGCCAAATTTACAGGGAAGTTGCCGTAATAAAAGCCATGTTGCCTGCAAAACTGCATGGAAAACGGTTGAGAATTGACGTCTGAATTGACGTCTAAATGAATAACTTTTAATAATAGTCGATCAATTTTCACACCAAGCTCATTGATAACTTCTGCAATAATAATCAAACTTCGCCAAATTTACACGGAAGTTGCCGTAGTACCAGCCGATGGTGCCTGCAAAACTACATCGAAAACGGTTGAGAATTGACGTTTGAATTGACGTCTAAATGAATAACTTTTAATAATACTCAATCAAATTTTACACCAATCTCATTAATAACTTTTGCAGTAATTAATCAAACTTCGCCAAATTTACAGGGAAGTTCCGTAATAACAGCCAATGTTGCCTGCAAAACTACATGGAAAACGGTTGAGAATTGACGTCTGAATTGACGTCTAAATGAATAACTTTTAATAATACTCAATCAAATTTCACACCAATCTCATTAATAACTTTTGCAGTAATTAATCAAACTTCGCCAAATTTACAGGGAAGTTGCCGTAATACCAGCCGATGGTGCCTGCAAAACTACATAGGAAAACAGTTTAGAATTGACGTCTGAATTGACGTCTAAATGAATAACTTTTAATAATAGTCATTCAAATTTCACACCAAGCTCATTAATAATTTTTGCAGTAATTAATCAAACTTCGCCAAATTTACAGGGAAGTTGCCGTAATACCAGCCGATGGTGCCTGCAAAACTACATGGAAAGCAGTTAAGAATTGACGTCTGAATTGACGTCTAAATGAATAACTTTTAATAATACTCTATCAAATTTTACAGCAATATCATTAATAACTTATGCAGTAATTATTCAAACTTCGCTAAATTTACAGGGAAGTTGCCGTAATAAAAGCCAATGTTGCCTGCAAAACTGCATGGAAAACGGTTGAGAATTGACGTCTGAATTGACGTCTAAATGAGTAACTTTTAATAATACTCAATCAAATTTCACACCAATCTCATTAATAACTTTTGCAGTAATTAATCACAGTTCGCCAAATTTGCAGGGCAGTTGCCGTAACACCAGCCGATTGTGCCTGCAAAATACATGGAAAACGGCTGAGAATTGACGTCTGAATTGACGTCTAAATGAATAACTTTTGATAATACTCAATCAAATTTCACACCAATCTCATTAATAACTTTTGCAGTAATTAATCAAACTTCTCCAAATTTACAGGGAAGTTGCCGTAATAACAGCCAATGTTGCCTGCAAAACTACATGGAAAACGGTTGAGAATCGACGTCTGAATTGACGTCTAAATGAATAACTTTTAATAATAGTCAATCAAATTTCACATCAAGCTCATTAATAACTTCTGCAATAATTAATCAAACTTCGCCAAATTTACACGGAAGTTGCCGTAGTACTAGCCGATGGTGCCTGCAAAACTACATCGAAAACGGTTGAGAATTGACGTCTGAATTGACGTCTAAATGAATAACTTTTAATAATACTCAATCAAATTTCAAACCAATCTCATTAATAACTTTTGCAGTAATTAATCAAACTTCGCCAAATTTACAGGGAAGCTGCCGTAATAACAGCCAATGTTGCCTGCAAAACTACATGGAAAACGGTTGAGAATTGACGTCTGAATTGACGTCTAAATGAAATAACTTTTAATAATACTCAATCAAATTTCACACCAATCTCATTAATAACTTCTGCAATAATTAATCATACTTCGCCAAATTTACAGGGCAGTTGCCGTAATACCAGCGATGGTGCCTACAAAATTACATGGAAAACGGTCGAGAATTGACGTCTGAATTGACGTCTAAATGAATAACTTTTATTAATACTCAATCAAATTTCACACCAATCTCATTAATAACTTCTGCAATAATAATCATACTTCGCCAAATTTACACGGAAGTAGCCGTAATACCAGCCGATGGTGCCTGCAAAACTACATAAAAAGCGGTTGAGAATTGACGTCTGAATTGAAGTCTCAATGAATAACTTTTAATAATACTCAATCAAATTTCACACCAATCTCATTAATAACTTTTGCAGTAATTAATCACAGTTCGCCAAATTTATAGGCAGTTGCCGTAATACCAGCCGATGGTGCCTGCAAAATTACATGGAAAACGGTTGAGAATTGACGTCTGAATTGACGTCTAAATGAATAACTTTTAATAATAGTCAATCAAATTTCACACCAAGCTCATTAATAACTTCTGCGATTATTAATCAAACTTCGCCAAATTCACACGGAAGTTGCCGTAATACCAGCCGATGGTGCCTGCAAAACTACATCGAAAACGGTTGAGAATTGATGTCTAAATTGTTGACGTCTAAATGAATAACTTTTGATAATACTCAATCAAATTTCACACCAATCTCATTAATAACTTTTGCAGTAATTAATCAAACTTCGCCAAATTTACAGGGAAGTTTCCGTAATAACAGCCAATGTTGCTTGCAAAACTACATGGAAAACGGTTGAGAATCGACGTCTGAATTGACGTCTAAATGAATAACTTTTAATAATACTCAATCAAATTTCACACCAATCTCATTAATAACTTTTGCAGTAATTGATCAAACTTCGTCAAATTCACCAGGAAGTTGCCGTAATACCAGCCGATGGTGCCTGCAAAATTACATGGAAAACGGTTGAGAATTGACGTCTGAATTGACGTCTAAATGAATAACTTTTGATAATACTCAATCAAATTTCACACCAATCTCATTAATAACTTTTGCAGTAATTAATCAAACTTCGCCAAATTTACAGGGAAGCTGCCGTAATAACAGCCAATGTTGCCTGCAAAACTACATGGAAAACGGTTGAGAATTGACGTCTGAATTGACGTCTAAATGAATAACTTTTAATAATACTCAATCAAATTTCACACCAATCTCATTAATAACTTCTGCAATAATTAATCATACTTCGCCAAATTTACAGGGCAGTTGCCGTAATACCAGCCGATGGTGCCTACAAAATTACATGGAAAACGGTCGAGAATTGACGTCTGAATTGACGTCTAAATGAATAACTTTTAATAATACTCAATCAAATTTCACACCAATCTCATTAATAACTTCTGCAATAATTAATCATACTTCGCCAAATTTACACGGAAGTAGCCGTAATACCAGCCGATGGTGCCTGCAAAACTACATAAAAAACGGTTGAGAATTGACGTCTGAATTGAAGTCTAAATGAATAACTTTTAATAATACTCAATCAAATTTCACACCAATCTCATTAATAACTTTTGCAGTAATTAATCACAGTTCGCCAATTTTATAGGGCAGTTGCCGTAATACCAGCCAATGGTGCCTGCAAAATTACATGTAAAACGGTTGAGAATTGACGTCTGAATTGACGTCTAAATGAATAACTTTTAATAATAGTCAATCAAATTTCACACCAAGCTCATTAATAACTTCTGCGATTATTAATCAAACTTCGCCAAATTCACACGGAAGTTGCCGTAATACCAGCCGATGGTGCCTGCAAAACTACATCGAAAACGGTTGAGAATTGAAGTCTGAATTGACGTCTAAATGAATAACTTTTAATAATACTCAATCAAATTTCACACCAATCTCATTAATAACTTTTGCAGTAATTGATCAAACTTCGTCAAATTTACCAGGAAGTTGCCTTAATACCAGCCGATGGTGCCTGCAAAATTACATGGAAAACGGTTGAGAATTGACGTCTGAATTGACGTCTAAATGAATAACTTTTGATAATACTCAATCAAATTTCACACCAATCTCATTAATAACTTTTGCAGTAATTAATCAAACTTTGCCAAATTTACAGGGAAGTTGCCGTAATAACAGCCAATGTTGCCTGCAAAACTACATGGAAAACGGTTGAGAATCGACGTCTGAATTGACGTCTAAATGAATAACTTTTAATAATAGTCAATCAAATTTCACACCAATCTCATTAATAACTTTTGGAGTAATTAATCAAACTTCGTCAAATTTACAGGGAAGTTGCCGTAATACCAGCCGATGGTGTCTGCAAAATTACATGGAAAACAGTTGAGAAGTGACGTCTGAATTGACGTTTAAATGAATAACTTTTAATAATACTCAATCAAATTTCACAACAATCTCTTTAATAATTTTTGCAGTAATAAATCAAACTTCGCAAAGTTTACATTAATCAAACTTCGCCAAATTTACAGGGAAGTTGCCGTAATAACAGCCGATGTTGCCTTCAAAACTACATGGAAAACGGTTGAGAATTGACGTCTGAATTGACGTCTAAATGAATAACTTTTAATAATACTCAATCAAATTTTACAGCAATCTCATTAATAACTTATGTAGTAATTAATCAAACTTCGCCAAATTTACAGGGAAGTTGCCGTAATAAAAGCCAATGTTGCCTGCAAAACTGCATGGAAAACGGTTGAGAATTGACGTCTGAATTGACGTCTAAATGAATAACTTTTAATAATAGTCGATCAAATTTCACACCAAGCTCATTAATAACTTCTGCAATAGTTAATCAAACTTCGCCAAATTTACACGGAAGTTGCCGTAGTACCAGCCGATGGTGCCTGCAAAACTACATCGAAAACGGTTGAGAATTGACGTTTGAATTGACGTCTAAATGAATAACTTTTAATAATACTCAATCAAATTTCAAACCAATCTCATTAATAACTTTTGCAGTAATTAATCAAACTTCGCCAAATTTACAGGGAAGTTCCGTAATAACAGCCAATGTTGCCTGCAAAACTAAATGGAAAACGGTTGAGAATTGACGTCTGAATTGACGTCTAAATGAATAACTTTTAATAATACTCAATCAAATTTCACACCAATCTCATTAATAACTTTTGCAGAAATTAATCAAACTTCGTCAAATTTACAGGGAAGTTGCCGTAATACCAGCCGATGGTGTCTGCAAAATTACATGGAAAACAGTTGAGAAGTGACGTCTGAATTGACGTTTAAATGAATAACTTTTAATAATACTCAATCAAATTTCACAACAATCTCTTTAATAATTTTTGCAGTAATAAATCAAACTTCGCAAAGTTTACATTAATCAAACTTCGCCAAATTTACAGGGAAGTTGCCGTAATAACAGCCGATGTTGCCTACAAAACTACATGGAAAACGGTTGAGAATTGACGTCTGAATTGACGTTTAAATGAATAACTTTTAATAATAGTCAATCAAATTTCACACCAAGCTCATTAATAACTTCTGCAATAATTAATCAAACTTCGCCAAATTTACACTTAAGTTGCCGTAATACCAGCCGATGGTGCCTACAAAACTACATCGAAAACGGTTGAGAATTGATGTCTGAATTGACGTCTAAATGAATAACTTTTAATAATACTCAATCAAATTTCACACCAATCTCATTAATAACTTTTGCTTTAATTAATCAAACTTCGCCAAATTTACAGGGAAGTTGCCGTAATACCAGCCGATGGTGCCTGCAAAACTACCTAGGAAACAGTTTAGAATTGACGTCTGAATTGACGTCTAAATGAATAACTTTTAATAATACTCAATCAAATTTTACACCAATCTCATTAATAATTCTTGCAGTAATTATTCAAACTTCGCCAAATTTACAGGGAAGTTGCCGTAATACCAGCCGATGGTGCCTGCAAAACTACATGGAAAACAGTTAAGAATTGACGTCTAAATTGACGTCTAAATGAATAACTTTTAATAATACTCAATCAAATTTTACACCAATCTCATTAATAACTTATGCAGTAATTAATCAAACTTCGCCAAATTTACAGGGAAGTCGCCGTAATATTAGCCAATGCTGCCTGCAAAACTACATGGAAAACGGTTGAGAATTGACGTCTGAATTGACGTCTAAATGAATAACTTTTAATAATAGTCAATCAAATTTCACACCAAGCTCATTAATAACTTCTGCAATAATTAATCAAACTTCGCCAAATTTACACGGAAGTTGCCGTAGTACCAGCCTATGGTGCCTGCAAAACTACATCAAAAACGGTTGAGAATTGACGTCTGAATTGACGTCTAAATGAATAACTTTTAATAATACTCAATCGAATTTCAAACCAACCTCATTATTAACTTCTGCAGTAATTAATCAAACTTCGTCAACTTTACAGGGAAGTTGCCATAATACCAGCCGATGGTGTCTGCAAAATTACATGGAAAACAGTTGAGAAGTGACGTCTGAATTGACGTTTAAATGAATATCTTTTAATAAAACTCAATCAAATTTCACAACAATCTCTTTAATAATTTTTGCAGTAATAAATCAAACTTCGCAAAGTTTACATTAATCAAACTTCGCCAAATTTACAGGGAAGTTGCCGTAATAACAGCCGATGTTGCCTGCAAAACTACATGGAAAACGGTTGAGAATTGACGTCTGAATTGACGTTTAAATGAATAACTTTTAATAATAGTCAATCAAATTTCACACCAAGCTCATTAATAACTTCTGCAATAATTAATCAAACTTCGCCAAATTTACACTTAAGTTGCCGTAATACCAGCCGATGGTGCCTGCAAAACTACATCGAAAACGGTTGAGAATTGATGTCTGAATTGACGTCTAAATGAATAACTTTTAATAATACTCAATCAAATTTCACACCAATATCATTAATAACTTTTGCTGTAATTAATCAAACTTCGCCAAAATTACAGGGAAGTTGCCGTAATACCAGCCGATGGTGCCTGCAAAACTACATAGGAAACAGTTTAGAATTGACGTCTGAATTGACGTCTAAATGAATAACTTTTAATAATACTCAATCAAATTTTACACCAATCTCATTAATAATTTTTGCAGTAATTATTCAAACTCCGCCAAATTTACAGGGAAGTTGCCGTAATACCAGCCGATGGTGTATGCAAAATTACATATTAAACAGTTGAGAAGTGACGTCTGAATTGACGTTTAAATTAATAACTTTTAATAATACCCAATCAAATTTCACACCAATCTCATTAATAACTTTTGCTGTAATTAATCAAACTTCGCCAAATTTACAATGAAGTTGCCGTAATAACAGCCAATGTTGCCTGCAAAACTACATGGAAAACGGTTGAGAATTGACGTCTGAATTGACGTCTAAATGAATAACTTTTAATAATAGTCAATCAAATTTCACACCAAGCTCATTAATAACTTCTGCAGTAATTAATCAAACTTCGCCAAATTTACACGGAAATTGCCGTAGTACCAGCCGATGGCGCCTACAAAATTACATGGAAAACGGGTGAGAATTGACGTCTGAATTGACGTCTAAATGAATAACTTTTAATAATACTCAATCAAATTTCACACCAATCTCATTAATAACTTTTGCAGTAATTAATCAAACTTCGCCAAATTTACAGGGAAGTTGCCGTAATAACAGCCAATGTCGCCTGCAAAACTACATGGAAAACGGTTGAGAATTGACGTCTGAATTGACGTCTAAATGAATAACTTTTAATAATACTCAATCAAATTTTACACCATTCTCATTAATAACTTATGCAGTAATTAATCAAACTTCGCCAAATTTACAGGGAAGTTGCCGTAATAAAAGGTGATGGCGCCTACAAAATTACATGGAAAACGGTTGAGAATTGACGTCTGAATTGACGTCTAAATGAATCACTTTTAATAATACTCAATCAAATTTCACACCAATCTCATTAATAACTTTTGCTGTAATTAATCAAACTTCGCCAAATTTACAATGAAGTTGCCGTAATAACAGCCAATGTTGCCTGCAAAACTACATGGAAAACGGTTGAGAATTGACGTCTGAATTGACGTCTAAATGAATAACTTTTAATAAAAGTCAATCAAATTTCACACCAAGCTCATCAATAACTTCTGCAGTAATTAATCACACTTCGCCAAATTTACACGGAAATTGCCGTAGTACCAGCCGATGGCGCCTACAAAATTACATGGAAAACGATTGAGAATTGACGTCTGAATTGACGTCTAAATGTATAACTTTTAATAATACTCAATCAAATTTTACACCAATCTCATTAATAACTTATGCAGTAATTAATCAAACTTCGACAAATTGACAGGGAAGTCGCCGTAATAACAGCCAATGTTGCCTGCAAAACTACATGGAAAAATGCTGAGAATTGACGTCTGAATTGACGTCTAAATGAATAACTTTTAATAATAGTCAATCAAATTTCACACCAAGCTCATTAATAACTTCTGCAATAATTAATCCAACTTCGCCAAATTTACACGGAAGTTGCCGTAGTACCAGCCGATGGTGCCTGCAAAACTACATCGAAAACGGTTGAGAATTGACGTCTGAATTGACGTCTAAATGAATAACTTTTAATAATAGTCAATCAAATTTCACACCAAGCTCATTAATAACTTCTGCAATAATTAATCAAACTTCGCCAAATTTACACTTAAGTTGCCGTAATACCAGCCGATGGTGCCTGCAAAACTACATAAAAAACGGTTAAGAATTGATGTCTGAATTGACGTCTAAATGAATAACTTTTAATAATACTCAATCAAATTTTACACCAATCTCATTAATAATTTTTGCAGTAATTATTCAAACTTCGCCAAATTTACAGGGAAGTTGCCGTAATACCAGCCGATGGTGCCTGCAAAACTACATGGAAAACAGTTAAGAATTGACGTCTAAATTAACGTCTAAATGAATAACTTTTGATAATACTCAATCAAATTTTACACCAATCTCATTAATAACTTATGCAGTAATTAATCAAACTTCGCCAAATTTACAGGGAAGTCGCCGTAATAACAGCCAATGCTGCCTGCAAAACTACATGGAAAACGGTTGAGAATTGACGTCTGAATTAACGTCTAAATGAATAACTTTTAATAATAGTCAATCAAATTTCACACCAAGCTCATTAATAACTTCTGCAATAATTCATCAAACGTCGCCAAATTTACACGGAAGTTGCCGTAGTACCAGCCAATGGTGCCTGCAAAACTACATCGAAAACGGTTGAGAATTGACGTCTGAATTGACGTCTAAATGAATAACTTTTAATAATACTCAATCAAATTTCACACCAATCTCATTAATAACTTTTGCAGTAATTAATCAAACTTCGCCAAATTTACAGGGAAGTTGCCGTAATAAAAGGTGATGGCGCCTACAAAATTACATGGAAAACGGTTGAGAATTGACGTCTGAATTGACGTCGAAATGAATAACTTTTAATAATACTCAATCAAATTTCACACCAATCTCATTAATAACTTTTGCTGTAATTAATCAAACTTCGCCAAATTTACAATGAAGTTGCCGTAATAACAGCCAATGTTGCCTGCAAAACTACATGGAAAACGGTTGAGAATTGACGTCTGAATTGACGTCTAAATGAATAACTTTTAATAAAAGTCAATCAAATTTCACACCAAGCTCATCAATAACTTCTGCAGTAATTAATCAAACTTCGCCAAATTTACACGGAAATTGCCGTGGTACCAGCCGATGGCGCCTACAAAATTACATGGAAAACGATTGAGAATTGACGTCTGAATTGACGTCTAAATGTATAACTTTTAATAATACTCAATCAAATTTTACACCAATCTCATTAATAACTTATGCAGTAATTAATCAAACTTCGACAAATTGACAGGGAAGTCGCCGTAATAACAGCCAATGTTGCCTGCAAAACTACATGGAAAAATGTTGAGAATTGACGTCTGAATTGACGTCTAAATGAATAACTTTTAATAATAGTCAATCAAATTTCACACCAAGCTCATTAATAACTTCTGCAATAATTAATCCAACTTCGCCAAATTTACACGTAAGTTGCCGTAGTACCAGCCGATGGTGCCTGCAAAACTACATCGAAAACGGTTGAGAATTGACGTCTGAATTGACGTCTAAATGAATAACTTTTAATAATAGTCAATCAAATTTCACACCAAGCTCATTAATAACTTCTGCAATAATTAATAAAACTTCGCCAAATTTACACTTAAGTTGCCGTAATACCAGCCGATGGTGCCTGCAAAACTACATAAAAAACGGTTGAGAATTGATGTCTGAATTGACGTCTAAATGAATAACTTTTAATAATACTCAATCAAATTTTACACCAATCTCATTAATAATTTTTGCAGTTATTATTCAAACTTCGCCAAATTTACAGGGAAGTTGCCGAAATACCAGCCGATGGTGCCTGCAAAACTACATGGAAAACAGTTAAGAATTGACGTCTAAATTGACGTCTAAATGAATAACTTTTGATAATACTCAATCAAATTTTACACCAATCTCATTAATAACTTATGCAGTAATTAATCAAACTTCGCCAAATTTACAGGGAAGTCGCCGTAATAACAGCCAATGGTGCCTGCAAAACTACATGGAAAACGGTTGAGAATTGACGTCTGAATTAACGTCTAAATGAATAACTTTTAATAATAGTCAATCAAATTTCACACCAAGCTCATTAATAACTTCTGCAATAATTAATCAAACGTCGCCAAATTTACACGGAAGTTGCCGTAGTACCAGCCAATGCTGCCTGCAAAACTACATCGAAAACGGTTGAGAATTGACGTCTGAATTGACGTCTAAATGAATAACTTTTAATAATACTCAATCAAATTTCACACCAATCTCATTAATAACTTTTGCAGTAATTAATCAAACTTCGCCAAATTTACAGGGAAGTTGCCGTAATAACAGCCAATGTTGCCTGCAAAACTATATGTGCACAAAGGTGGCCTAAAGCCCGATTCATTTCATTTCATTGCCTGCAAAACTACATGGAAATCGGTTGAGAATTGACGTCTGAATTGACGTCTAAATGAATAACTTTTAATAATACTCTATCAAATTTTACACCAATCTCATTAATAACTTATGCAGTAATTAATCAAACTTCGACAAATTGACAGGGAAGTCGCCGTAATAACAGCCAATGTTGCCTGCAAAACTACATGGAAAACGGTTGAGAATTGACGTCTGAATTGACGTCTAAATGAATAACTTTTAATAATAGTCAATCAAATTTCACACCAAGCTCATTAATAACTTCTGCAATAATTAATCAAACGTCGCCAAATTTACACGGAAGTTGCCGTAGTACCAGCCAATGGTGCCTGCAAAACTACATCGAAAACGGTTGAGAATTGACGTCTGAATTGACGTCTAAATGAATAACTTTTAATAATACTCAATCAAATTTCACACCAATCTCATTAATAACTTTTGCAGTAATTAATCAAACTTCGCCAAATTTACAGGGAAGTTGCCGTAATAACAGCCAATGTTGCCTGCAAAACTACATGGAAAATGGTTGAGAATTGACGTTTGAATTGACGTCTAAATGAATAACTTTTAATAATACTCAATCAAATTTTACACCAATCTCATTAATAACTTTTGCAGTAATTAATCAAACTTCGCCAAATTTACAGGGAAGTTGCCGTAATAACAGCCGATGTTGCCTACAAAACTACATGGGAAACGGTTGAGAATTGACGTCTGAATTGACGTCTAAATAATTAACTTTTAAAAAAACTCAATCAAATTTCACACCAAGCTCATTAATAACGTCTGCAATAATTAATCAAACTTCGCCAAATTTACACTTAAGTTGCCGTAATACCAGTCGATGGTGCCTGCAAAACTACATCAAAAACGGTTGAGAATTGATGTCTGAATTGACGTCTAAATGAATAACTTTTAATAATACTCAATCAAATTTCACACCAATCTCATTAATAACTTTTGCTTTAATTAATCAAACTTCGCCAAATTTACAGGGAAGTTGCCGTAATACCAGCCGATGGTGCCTGCAAAACTACATAGGAAACAGTTTAGAATTGACGTCTGAATTGACGTCTAAATGAATAACTTTTAATAATACTCAATCAAATTTTACACCAATCTCATTTATAATTTTTGCTGTAATTATTCAAACTTCGCCAAATTTACAGGGAAGTTGCCGTAATACCAGCCGATGGAGCCTGCAAAACTACATGGAAAACAGTTAAGAATTGACGTCTAAATTGACGTCTAAATGAATAACTTTTAATAATACTCAATCAAATTTTACACCAATCTCATTAATAACTTATGCAGTAATTAATCAAACTTCGCCAAATATACAGGGAAGTCGCCGTAATAACAGCCAATGCTGCCTGCAAAACTACATGGAAAACGGTTGAGAATTGACGTCTGAATTGACGTCTAAATGAATAACTTTTAATAATAGTCAATCAAATTTCACACCAAGCTCATTAATAACTTCTGCAATAATTAATCAAACGTCGCCAAATTTACACGGAAGTTGCCGTAGTACCAGCCAATGGTGCCTGCAAAACTACATCGAAAACGGTTGAGAATTGACGTCTGAATTGACGTCTAAATGAATAACTTTTAATAATACTCAATCAAATTTCACACCAATCTCATTAATAACTTTTGCAGTAATTAATCAAACTTCGCCAAATTTACAGGGAAGTTGCCGTAATAACAGCCAATGTTGCCTGCAAAACTACATGGAAAATGGTTGAGAATTGACGTTTGAATTGACGTCTAAATGAATAACTTTTAATAATACTCAATCAAATTTTACACCAATCTCATTAATAACTTTTGCAGTAATTAATCAAACTTCGCCAAATTTACAGGGAAGTTGCCGTAATAACAGCCGATGTTGCCTACAAAACTACATGGGAAACGGTTGAGAATTGACGTCTGAATTGACGTCTAAATGAATAACTTTTAAAAAAACTCAATCAAATTTCACACCACGCTCATTAATAACTTCTGCAATAATTAATCAAAATTCGCCAAATTTACACTTAAGTTGCCGTAGTACCAGCCGATGGTGCCTGCAAAACTACATCGAAAACGGTTGAGAATTGACGTCTGAATTGACGTCTAAATGAAGAACTTTTAATAATACTCAATCAAATTTTACACCAATCTCATTAATAACTTTTGCAGTAATTAATCAAACTTTGCCAAATTTACAGGGAAGTTGCCGTAATAACAGCCGATGTTGCCTATAAAAATACATGGGAAACAATTGAGAATTGACGTCTGAATTGACGTCTAAATGAATAACTTTTAAAAAAACTCAATCAAATTTCACACCAAGCTCATTAATAACTTCTGCAATAATTAATCAAACTTCGCCAAATTTACAGGGAATTTGCCGTAATACCAGCCGAGGGTGCCTGCAAAACTACATAGGAAACAGTTTAGAGTTGACGTCTGAATTGACGTCTAAATGAATAACTTTTAATAATACTCAATCAAATTTTACACCAATCTCATTAATAATTTTTGCAGTAATTATTCAAACTTCGCCAAATTTACAGGGAAGTTGCCGTAATACCAGCCGATGGTGCCTGCAAAACTACATGGAAAACAGTTAAGAATTGACGTCTAAATTGACGTCTAAATGAATAACTTTTAATAATACTCAATCAAATTTTACACCAATCTCATTAATAACTTATGCAGTAATTAATCAAACTTCGCCAAATTTACAGGGAAGTCGCCGTAATAACAGCCAATGCTGCCTGCAAAACTACATGGAAAACGGTTGAGAATTGACGTCTGAATTGACGTCTTAATGAATAACTTTTAAAAATAGTCAATCAAATTTCACACCAAGCTCATTAATAACTTCTGCAATAATTAATCAAACGTCGCCAAATTTACACGGAAGTTGCCGTAGTACCAGCCAATGGTGCCTGCAAAACTACATCAAAAACGGTTGAGAATTGACGTCTGAATTGACGTCTAAATGAATAACTTTTAATAATACTCGATCAAATTTCACACCAATCTCATTAATAACTTTTGCAGTAATTAATCAAACTTCGCCAAATTTACAGGGAAGTTGCCGTAATAACAGCCAATGTTGCCTGCAAAACTACATGGAAAACGGTTGAGAATTGACGTCTGAATTGACGTCTAAATGAATAACTTTTAATAATACTCAATCAAATTTTACACCAATCTCATTAATAACTTATGCAGTAATTAATCAAACTTCGACAAATTGACAGGGAAGTCGCCGTAATAACAGCCAATGTTGCCTGCAAAACTACATGGAAAACGGTTGAGAATTGACGTCTGAATTGACGTCTAAATGAATAACTTTTAATAATAGTCAATCAAATTTCACACCAAGCTCATTAATAACTTCTGCAATAATTAATCCAACTTCGCCAAATTTACACGGAAGTTGCCGTAGTACCAGCCGATGGTGCCTGCAAAACTACATCGAAAACGGTTGAGAATTGACGTCTGAATTGACGTCTAAATGAATAACTTTTAATAATACTCAATCAAATTTCACACCAATCTCATTAATAACTTTTGCAGTAATTAATCAAACTTCGCCAAATTTACAGGGAAGTTGCCGTAATAACAGCCAATGTTGCCTGCAAAACTACATGAAAAACGGTTGAGAATTGACGTCTGAATTGACGTCTAAATGAAGAACTTTTAATAATACTCAATCAAATTTTACACCAATCTCATTAATAACTTTTGCAGTAATTAATCAAACTTTGCCAAATTTACAGGGAAGTTGCCGTAATTACAGCCGATGTTGCCTATAAAAATACATGGGAAACGGTTGAGAATTGACGTCTGAATTGACGTCTAAATGAATAACTTTTAAAAAAACTCAATCAAATTTCACACCAAGCTCATTAATAACTTCTGCAATAATTAATCAAACCTTGCCAAATTTACACTTAAGTTGCCGTAATACCAGCCGATGGTGCCTGCAAAACTACATCAAAAACGGTTGAGAATTGATGTCTGAATTGACGTCTAAATGAATAACTTTTAATAATACTCAATCAAATTTCACACCAATCTCATTAATAACTTTTGCTTTAATTAATCAAACTTCGCCAAATTTAAAGGGAAGTAGCCGTAATACCAGCCGATGGTGCCTGCAAACTACATAGGAAACAGTTTAGAATTGACGTCTGAATTGACGTCTAAATGAATAACTTTTAATAATACTCAATCAAATTTTACACCAATCTCATTAATAATTTTTGCAGTAATTATTCAAACTTCGCCAAATTTACAGGGAAGTTGCCGTAATACCAGCCGATGGTGCCTGCAAAACTACATGGGAAACAGTTAAGAATTGACGTCTAAATTGACGTCTAAATGAATAACTTTTAATAATACTCAATCAAATTTTACACCAATCTCATTAATAACTTATGCAGTAATTAATCAAACTTCGCCAAATTTACAGGGAAGTCGCCGTAATAACAGCCAATGCTGCCTGCAAAACTACATGGCAAACGGTTGAGAATTGACGTCTGAATTGACGTCTAAATGAATAACTTTTAATAATAGTCAATCAAATTTTACACCAAGCTCATTAATAACTTCTGCAATAATTAATCAAACGTCGCCAAATTTACACGGAAGTTGCCGCAGTACCAGCCAATGGTGCCTGCAAAACTACATCGAAAACGGCTGAGAATTGACGTCTGAATTGACGTCTAAATGAATAACTTTTAATAATACTCAATCAAATTTCACACCAATCTCATTAATAACTTTTGCAGTAATTAAGCAAACTTCGCCAAATTTACAGGGAAGTTGCCGTAATAACAGCCAATGTTGCCTGCAAAACTACATGGAAAACGGTTGAGAATTGACGTCTGAATTGACGTCTAAATGAATAACTTTTAATAATACTCAATCAAATTTTACACCAATCTCATTAATAACTTTTGCAGTAATTAATCAAACTTCGCCAAATTTACAGGGAAGTTGCCGTGATAATAGCCGATGTTGCCTACAAAACTACATGGGAAACGGTTGAGAATTGACGTCTGAATTGACGTCTAAATGAATAACTTTTAAAAAAACTCAATCAAATTTCACACCAAGCTCATTAATAACTTCTGCAATAATTAATCAAAATTCGCCAAATTTACACTTAAGTTGCCGTAATACCAACCGATGGTGCCTGCAAAACTACATCGAAAACGGTTGAGAATTGATGTCTGAATTGACGTCTAAATGAATAACTTTTAATAATACTCAATCAAATTTCACACCAATCTCATTAATAATTTTTGCAGTAATTATTCAAACTTCGCCAAATTTACAGGGAAGTTGCCGTTTTACCAGCCGATGGTGCCTGCAAAACTACATGGAAAACAGTTTAGAATTGACGTCTAAATTGACGTCTAAATGAATAACTTTTAATAATACTCAATCAAATTTCACACCAATCTCATTAATAACTTTTGCTGTAATTAATCAAACTTCGCCAAATTTACAGGGAAGTTGCCGTAATACCAGCCGATGGAGCCTGCAAAACTACATAGGAAACAGTTTAGAATTGACGTCTGAATTGACGTCTAAATGAATAACTTTTAATAATACTCAATCAAATTTTACACCAATCTCATTAATAATTTTTGCAGTAATTATTCAAACTTCGCCAAATTTACAGGGAAGTTGCCGTAATACCAGCCGATGGTGCCTGCAAAACTACATGGAAAACAGTTAGGAATTGACGTCTAAATTGACGTCTAAATGAATAAATTTTAATAATACTCAATCAAATTTTACACCAATCTCATTAATAACTTATGCAGTAATTAATCAAACTTCGCCAAATTTACAGGGAAGTCGCCGTAATAACAGCCAATGCTGCCTGCAAAACTACATGGAGAACGGTGGAGAATTGACGTCTGAATTGACGTCTAAATGAATAACTTTTAATAGTAGTCAATCAAATTTCACACCAATCTCATTAATAATTTTTGCAGTAATTATTCAAACTTCGCCAAATTTACAGGGAAGTTGCCGTTCTACCAGCCGATGGTGCCTGCAAAACTACATGGAAAACAGTTTAGAATTGACGTCTAAATTGACGTCTAAATGAATAACTTTTAATAATACTCAATCAAATTTTACACCAATCTCATTAATAACTTTTGCTTTAATTAATCAAACTTCGCCAAATTTACAGGGAAGTTGCCGTAATACCAGCCGATGGTGCCTGCAAAACTACATCGAAAACGGTTGAGAATTGACGTCTGAATTGACGTCTAAATGAATAACTTTTAATAATACTCAATCAAATTTCACACCAATCTCATTAATAACTTTTGCAGTAATTAATCAAACTTCGCCAAATTTACAGGGAAGTTGCCGTAATAACAGCCAATGTTGCCTGCAAAACTACATGGAAAACGGTTGAGAATTGACGTCTGAATTGACGTCTAAATGAAGAACTTTTAATAATACTCAATCAAATTTTACACCAATCTCATTTATAACTTTTGCAGTAATTAATCAAACTTTGCCAAATTTACAGGGAAGTTGCCGTAATAACAGCCGATGTTGCCTATAAAAATACATGGGAAACGGTTGAGAATTGACGTCTGAATTGACGTCTAAATGAATAACTTTTAAAAAAACTCAATCAAATTTCACACCAAGCTCATTAATAACTTCTGCAATAATTAATCAAACCTTGCCAAATTTACACTTAAGTTGCCGTAATACCAGCCGATGGTGCCTGCAAAACTACATCAAAAACGGTTGAGAATTGATGTCTGAATTGACGTCTAAATGAATAACTTTTAATAATACTCAATCAAATTTCACACCAATCTCATTAATAACTTTTGCTTTAATTAATCAAACTTCGCCAAATTTACTGGGAAGTTGCCGTAATACCAGCCGATGGTGCCTGCAAAACTACATAGGAAACAGTTTAGAATTGACGTCTGAATTGACGTCTAAATGAGTAACTTTTAATAATACTCAATCAAATTTTACACCAATCTCATTAATAATTTTTGCAGTAATTATTCACACTTCGCCAAATTTACAGGGAAGTTGCCGTAATACCAGCCGATGGTGCCTGCAAAACTACATGGAAAACAGTTAAGAATTGACGTCTAATTTGACGTCTAAATGAATAACTTTTAATAATACTCAATCAAATTTTACACCAATCTCATTAATAACTTATGCAGTAATTAATCAAACTTCGCCAAATTTACAGGGAAGTCGCCGTAATAACAGCCAATGCTGCCTGCAAAACTACATGGAAAACGGTTGAGAATTGACGTCTGAATTGACGTCTAAATGAATAACTTTTAATAATAGTCAATCAAATTTCACACCAAGCTCATTAATAACTTCTGCAATAATTAATCAAACGTCGCCAAATTTACACGGAAGTTGCCGCAGTACCAGCCAATGGTGCCTGCAAAACTACATCGAAAACGGTTGAGAAATGACGTCTGAATTGACGTCTAAATGAATAACTTTTAATAATACTCAATCAAATTTCACACCAATCTCATTAATAACTTTTGCAGTAATTAATCAAACTTCGCCAAATTTACAGGGAAGTTGCCGTAATAACAGCCAATGTTGCCTGCAAAACTACATGGAAAACGGTTGAGAATTGACGTCTGAATTGACGTCTAAATGAATAACTTTTAATAATACTCAATCAAATTTTACACCAATCTCATTAATAACTTTTGCAGTAATTAATCAAACTTCGCCAAATTTACAGGGAAGTTGCCGTAATACCAGCCGATGGTGCCTGCAAAACTACATCGAAAACGGTTGAGAATTGACGTCTGAATTGACGTCTAAATGAATAACTTTTAATAATACTCAATCAAATTTCACACCAATCTCATTAATAACTTTTGCAGTAATTAATCAAACTTCACCAAATTTACAGGGAAGTTGCCGTAATAACAGCCAATGTTGCCTGCAAAACTACATGGAAAACGGTTGAGAATTCACGTCTGAATTGACGTCTAAATGAAGAACTTTTAATAATACTCAATCAAATTTTACACCAATCTCATTAATAACTTTTGCAGTAATTAATCAAACTTTGCCAAATTTACAGGGAAGTTGCCGTAATAACAGCCGATGTTGCCTATAAAAATACATGGGAAACGGTTGAGAATTGACGTCTGAATTGACGTCTAAATGAATAACTTTTAAAAAAACTCAATCAAATTTCACACCAAGCTCATTAATAACTTCTGCAATAATTAATCAAACCTTGCCAAATTTACACGGAAGTTGCCGCAGTACCAGCCAATGGTGCCTGCAAAACTACATCGAAAACGGTTGAGAATTGACGTCTGAATTGACGTCTAAATGAATAACTTTTAATAATACTCATTCAAATTTCACACCAATCTCATTAATAACTTTTGCAGTAATTAATCAAACTTCGCCAAATTCACAGGGAAGTTGCCGTAATAACAGCCAATGTTGCCTGCAAAACTACATGGAAAACGGTTGAGAATTGACGTCTGAATTGACGTCTAAATGAATAACTTTTAATAATAGTCAATCAAATTTTACACCAATCTCATTAATAACTTTTGCAGTAATTAATCAAACTTCGCCAAATTTACAGGGAAGTTGCCGTGATAACAGCCGATGTTGGCTACAAAACTACATGGGAAACGGTTGAGAATTGACGTCTGAATTGACGTCTAAATGAATAACTTTTAAAAAAACTCAATCAAATTTCACACCAAGCTCATTAATAACTTCTGCAATAATTAATCAAAATTCGCCAAATTTACACTTAAGTTGCCGTAATACAAACCGATGGTGCCTGCAAAACTACATCGAAAACGGTTGAGAATTGATGTCTGAATTGACGTCTAAATGAATAACTTTTAATAATACTCAATCAAATTTCACACCAATCTCATTAATAACTTTTGCTGTAATTAATCAAACTTCGCCAAATTTACAGGGAAGTTGCCGTAATACCAGCCGATGGAGCCTGCAAAACTACATAGGAAACAGTTTAGAATTGACGTCTGAATTGACGTCTAAATGAATAACTTTTAATAATACTCAATCAAATTTTACACCAATCTCATTAATAACTTTTGCAGTAATTAATCAAACTTCGCCAAATTTACAGGGAAGTTGCCGTGATAACAGCCGATGTTGCCTACAAAACTACATGGGAAACGGTTGAGAATTGACGTCTGAATTGACGTCTAAATGAATAACTTTTAAAAAAAACTCAATCAAATTTCACACCAAGCTCATTAATAACTTCTGCAATAATTAATCAAAATTCGCCAAATTTACACTTAAGTTGCCGTAATACCAACCGATGGTGCCTGCAAAACTACATCGAAAACGGTTGAGAATTGATGTCTGAATTGACGTCTAAATGAATAACTTTTAATAATACTCAATCAAATTTCACACCAATCTCATTAATAATTTTTGCAGTAATTATTCAAACTTCGCCAAATTTACAGGGAAGTTGCCGTTTTACCAGCCGATGGTGCCTGCAAAACTACATGGAAAACAGTTTAGAATTGACGTCTAAATTGACGTCTAAATGAATAACTTTTAATAATACTCAATCAAATTTCACACCAATCTCATTAATAACTTTTGCTGTAATTAATCAAACTTCGCCAAATTTACAGGGAAGTTGCCGTAATACCAGCCGATGGAGCCTGCAAAACTACATAGGAAACAGTTTAGAATTGACGTCTGAATTGACGTCTAAATGAATAACTTTTAATAATACTCAATCAAATTTTACACCAATCTCATTAATAATTTTTGCAGTAATTATTCAAACTTCGCCAAATTTACAGGGAAGTTGCCGTAATACCAGCCGATGGTGCCTGCAAAACTACATGGAAAACAGTTAGGAATTGACGTCTAAATTGACGTCTAAATGAATAAATTTTAATAATACTCAATCAAATTTTACACCAATCTCATTAATAACTTATGCAGTAATTAATCAAACTTCGCCAAATTTACAGGGAAGTCGCCGTAATAACAGCCAATGCTGCCTGCAAAACTACATGGAGAACGGTGGAGAATTGACGTCTGAATTGACGTCTAAATGAATAACTTTTAATAGTAGTCAATCAAATTTCACACCAATCTCATTAATAATTTTTGCAGTAATTATTCAAACTTCGCCAAATTTACAGGGAAGTTGCCGTTCTACCAGCCGATGGTGCCTGCAAAACTACATGGAAAACAGTTTAGAATTGACGTCTAAATTGACGTCTAAATGAATAACTTTTAATAATACTCAATCAAATTTTACACCAATCTCATTAATAACTTTTGCTTTAATTAATCAAACTTCGCCAAATTTACAGGGAAGTTGCCGTAATACCAGCCGATGGTGCCTGCAAAACTACATGGAAAACAGTTAAGAATTGACGTCTAAATTGACGTCTAAATGAATAACTTTTAATAATACTCAATCAAATTTTACACCAATCTCATTAATAACTTATGCAGTAATTAATCAAACTTCGCCAAATTTACAGGGAAGTCGCCGTAATAACAGCCAATGCTGCCTGCAAAACTACATGGAAAACGGTTGAGAATTGACGTCTGAATTGACGTCTAAATGAATAACTTTTAATAATAGTCAATCAAATTTCACACCAAGCTCATTAATAACTTCTGCAATAATTAATCAAACGTCGCCAAATTTACACGGAAGTTGCCGCAGTACCAGCCAATGGTGCCTGCAAAACTACATCGAAAACGGTTGAGAAATGACGTCTGAATTGACGTCTAAATGAATAACTTTTAATAATACTCAATCAAATTTCACACCAATCTCATTAATAACTTTTGCAGTAATTAATCAAACTTCGCCAAATTTACAGGGAAGTTGCCGTAATAACAGCCAATGTTGCCTGCAAAACTACATGGAAAACGGTTGAGAATTGACGTCTGAATTGACGTCTAAATGAATAACTTTTAATAATACTCAATCAAATTTTACACCAATCTCATTAATAACTTTTGCAGTAATTAATCAAACTTCGCCAAATTTACAGGGAAGTTGCCGTAATACCAGCCGATGGTGCCTGCAAAACTACATCGAAAACGGTTGAGAATTGACGTCTGAATTGACGTCTAAATGAATAACTTTTAATAATACTCAATCAAATTTCACACCAATCTCATTAATAACTTTTGCAGTAATTAATCAAACTTCGCCAAATTTACAGGGAAGTTGCCGTAATAACAGCCAATGTTGCCTGCAAAACTACATGGAAAACGGTTGAGAATTCACGTCTGAATTGACGTCTAAATGAAGAACTTTTAATAATACTCAATCAAATTTTACACCAATCTCATTAATAACTTTTGCAGTAATTAATCAAACTTTGCCAAATTTACAGGGAAGTTGCCGTAATAACAGCCGATGTTGCCTATAAAAATACATGGGAAACGGTTGAGAATTGACGTCTGAATTGACGTCTAAATGAATAACTTTTAAAAAAACTCAATCAAATTTCACACCAAGCTCATTAATAACTTCTGCAATAATTAATCAAACCTTGCCAAATTTAAACGGAAGTTGCCGCAGTACCAGCCAATGGTGCCTGCAAAACTACATCGAAAACGGTTGAGAATTGACGTCTGAATTGACGTCTAAATGAATAACTTTTAATAATACTCATTCAAATTTCACACCAATCTCATTAATAACTTTTGCAGTAATTAATCAAACTTCGCCAAATTCACAGGGAAGTTGCCGTAATAACAGCCAATGTTGCCTGCAAAACTACATGGAAAACGGTTGAGAATTGACGTCTGAATTGACGTCTAAATGAATAACTTTTAATAATACTCAATCAAATTTTACACCAATCTCATTAATAACTTTTGCAGTAATTAATCAAACTTCGCCAAATTTACAGGGAAGTTGCCGTGATAACAGCCGATGTTGGCTACAAAACTACATAGGAAACGGTTGAGAATTGACGTCTGAATTGACGTCTAAATGAATAACTTTTAAAAAAACTCAATCAAATTTCACACCAAGCTCATTAATAACTTCTGCAATAATTAATCAAAATTCGCCAAATTTACACTTAAGTTGCCGTAATACAAACCGATGGTGCCTGCAAAACTACATCGAAAACGGTTGAGAATTGATGTCTGAATTGACGTCTAAATGAATAACTTTTAATAATACTCAATCAAATTTCACACCAATCTCATTAATAACTTTTGCTGTAATTAATCAAACTTCGCCAAATTTACAGGGAAGTTGCCGTAATACCAGCCGATGGAGCCTGCAAAACTACATAGGAAACAGTTTAGAATTGACGTCTGAATTGACGTCTAAATGAATAACTTTTAATAATACTCAATCAAATTTTACACCAATCTCATTAATAATTTTTGCAGTAATTATTCAAACTTCGCCAAATTTACAGGGAAGTTGCCGTAATACCAGCCGATGGTGCCTGCAAAACTACATGGAAAACAGTTAGGAATTGACGTCTAAATTGACGTCTAAATGAATAAATTTTAATAATACTCGATCAAATTTTACACCAATCTCATTAATAACTTATGCAGTAATTAATCAAACTTCGCCAAATTTACAGGGAAGTCGCCGTAATAACAGCCAATGCTGCCTGCAAAACTACATGGAAAACGGTTGAGAATTGACGTCTGAATTGACGTCTAAATGAATAACTTTTAATAATAGTCAATCAAATTTCACACCAATCTCATTAATAATTTTTGTAGTAATTATTCAAACTTCGCCAAATTTACAGGGAAGTTGCCGTAATACTAGCCGATGGAGCCTGCAAAACTACATAGGAAACAGTTTAGAATTGACGTCTGAATTGACGTCTAAATGAATAACTTTTAATAATACTCAATCAAATTTTACACCAATCTCATTAATAATTTTTGCAGTAATTATTCAAACTTCGCCAAATTTACAGGGAAGTTGCCGTAATACCAGCCGATGGTGCCTGCAAAACTACATGGAAAACAGTTAGGAATTGACGTCTAAATTGACGTCTAAATGAATAAATTTTAATAATACTCAATCAAATTTTACACCAATCTCATTAATAACTTATGCAGTAATTAATCAAACTTCGCCAAATTTACAGGGAAGTCGCCGTAATAACAGCCAATGCTGCCTGCAAAACTACATGGAAAACGGTGGAGAATTGACGTCTGAATTGACGTCTAAATGAATAACTTTTAATAATAGTCAATTAAATTTCACACCAATCTCATTAATAATTTTTGCAGTAATTATTCAAACTTCGCCAAATTTACAGGGAAGTTGCCGTTTTACCAGCCGATGGTGCCTGCAAAACTTCATGGAAAACAGTTTAGAATTGACGTCTAAAGTGACGTCTAAATGAATAACTTTTAATAATACTCAATCAAATTTTACACCAATCTCATTAATAACTTATGCAGTAATTAATCAAACTTCGCCAAATTTACAGGGAAGTCGCCGTAATAACAGCCAGTGTTGCCTGCAAAACTACATGGAAAACGGTTGAGAATTGACGTCTGAATTGCCGTCTAAATGAATAACTTTTAATAATACTCAATCTAATTTCAAACCAATCTCATTAATAACTTCTGCAGTAATTAATCAAACTTCGCCAAATTTACAGGGAAGTTGCCGTAATACCAGCCGATGGTGTATGCAAAATTCCATATTAAACAGTTTGGAAGTGACGTCTGAATTGACGTTTAAATTATTAACTTTTAATAATACTCAATCAAATTTCACAACAATCTCTTTAATAATTTTTGCAGTAATAAATCAAACTTCGCAAAGTTTACATTAATCAAACTTCGCCAAATTTACAGGGAAGTTGCCGTAATAACAGCCGATGTTGCCTGCAAAACTACATGGAAAACGGTTGAGAATTGACGTCTGAATTGACGTCTAAATGAATAACTTTTAATAATACTCAATCAAATTTCACACCAATCTCATTAATAACTTTTGCAGTAATTAATCAAACTTCGCCAAATTTACAGGGAAGTTGCTGTAATAACAGCCAATGTTGCCTGCAAAACTACATGGAAAACGGTTTAGAATTGACGTCTGAATTGACGTCTAAATGAATAACTTTTAATAATAGTCAACCAAATTTCACACCAAGCTCATTAATAATTTTTGCAGTAATTAATCAAACTTCGCCAAATTTACAGGGAAGTTGCCGTAATACCAGCCGATGGTGCCTGCAAAACTACATGGAAAACAGTTGAGAATTGACGTCTGAATTGACGTCTAAATGAATAACTTTTAATAATACTCGATCAAATTTTACACCAATCTCATTAATAACTTATGCAGTAATTAATCAAACTTCGCCAAATTTACAGGGAAGTCGCCGTAATAACAGCCAATGCTGCCTGCAAAACTACATGGAAAACGGTTGAGAATTGACGTCTGAATTGACGTCTAAATGAATAACTTTTAATAATAGTCAATCAAATTTCACACCAATCTCATTAATAATTTTTGCAGTAATTATTCAAACTTCGCCAAATTTACAGGGAAGTTGCCGTTTTACCAGCCGATGGTGCCTGCAAAACTACATGGAAAACAGTTTAGAATTGACGTCTAAATTGACGTCTAAATGAATAACTTTTAATAATACTCAATCAAATTTCACACCAATCTCATTAATAATTTTTGCAGTAATTATTCAAACTTCGCCAAATTTACAGGGAAGTTGCCGTTTTACCAGCCGATGGTGCCTGCAAAACTACATGGAAAACAGTTTAGAATTGACGTCTAAAGTGACGTCTAAATGAATAACTTTTAATAATACTCAATCAAATTTTACACCAATCTCATTAATAACTTATGCAGTAATTAATCAAACTTCGCCAAATTTACAGGGAAGTCGCCGTAATAACAGCCAGTGTTGCCTGCAAAACTACATGGAAAACGGTTGAGAATTGACGTCTGAATTGCCGTCTAAATGAATAACTTTTAATAATACTCAATCTAATTTCAAACCAATCTCATTAATAACTTCTGCAGTAATTAATCAAACTTCGCCAAATTTACAGGGAAGTTGCCGTAATACCAGCCGATGGTGTATGCAAAATTCCATATTAAACAGTTTGGAAGTGACGTCTGAATTGACGTTTAAATTATTAACTTTTAATAATACTCAATCAAATTTCACAACAATCTCTTTAATAATTTTTGCAGTAATAAATCAAACTTCGCAAAGTTTACATTAATCAAACTTCGCCAAATTTACAGGGAAGTTGCCGTAATAACAGCCGATGTTGCCTGCAAAACTACATGGAAAACGGTTGAGAATTGACGTCTGAATTGACGTCTAAATGAATAACTTTTAATAATACTCAATCAAATTTCACACCAATCTCATTAATAACTTTTGCAGTAATTAATCAAACTTCGCCAAATTTACAGGGAAGTTGCTGTAATAACAGCCAATGTTGCCTGCAAAACTACATGGAAAACGGTTTAGAATTGACGTCTGAATTGACGTCTAAATGAATAACTTTTAATAATAGTCAATCAAATTTCACACCAAGCTCATTAATAATTTTTGCAGTAATTAATCAAACTTCGCCAAATTTACAGGGAAGTTGCCGTAATACCAGCCGATGGTGCCTGCAAAACTACATGGAAAACAGTTGAGAATTGACGTCTGAATTGACGTCTAAATGAATAACTTTTAATAATACTCAATCAAATTTCACACCAATCTCATTAATAACTTTTGCAGAAATAATCAAATTTCACCAAATTTACAGGGAAGTTGCCGTAATAACAGCCAATGTTGCCTGCAAAACTACATGGAAAACGGTTGAGAATTGACGTCTGAATTGACGTCTAAATGAATAACTTTTAATAATAGTCAATCAAATTTCACACTAAGCTCATTAATAATTTCTGCAATAATTAATCAAACTTTGCCAAATTTACACGGAAGTTGCTGTAATACCAGCCGATGGTGCCCCCGCAAAACTACATCGAAAACGGTTGAGAATTGACGTCTGAATTGACGTCTAAATGAATAACTTTTAATAATACTCAATCAAATTTCAAACCAACCTCATTATTAACTTCTGCAATAATTAATCAAACTTCGCCAAATTTGCACGGAAGTTGCCGTAATACCAGCCGATGGTGCCCGCAAAACTACATCGAAAACGGTTGAGAATTGACGTCTGAATTGACGTCTAAATGAATAACTATTAATAATACTCAATCAAATTTCACACCAATCTCATTAATAACTTATGCAGTAATTAATCAAACTTCGCCAAATTTACAGGGAAGTCGCCGTAATAACAGCCAATGCTGCCTGCAAAACTACATGGAAAACGGTTGAGAATTGACGTCTGAATTGACGTCTAAATGAATAACTTTTAATAATAGTCAATCAAATTTCACACCAAGCTCATTAATAACTTCTGCAATAATTAATCAAACGTCGCCAAATTTACACGGAAGTTGCCGCAGTACCAGCCAATGGTGCCTGCAAAACTACATCGAAAACGGTTGAGAATTGACGTCTGGATTGACGTCTAAATGAATAACTTTTAATAAAAGTCAATCAATTTTCACACCAAGCTCATTAATAATTTTTGCAGTAATTAATCAAACTTCGCCAAATTTACAGGGCAGTTGCCGTAATACCAGCCGATGGTGCCTGCAAAACTACATGGGAAACAGTTAAGAATTGACGTCTGAATTGACGTCTAAATGAATAACTTTTAATAATACTCAATCAAATTTCACAACAATTTTTTAATAATTTTTGCAGTCATAAATCAAACTTCGCAAAGTTTACATTAATCACACTTCGCCAAATTTACAGGGAAGTTGCCGTAATAACAGCCGATGTTGCCTGCAAAACTACATGGAAAACGGTTGAGAATTGACGTTTGAATTGACGTCTAAATGAGTAACTTTTAATAATACTCAATCAAATTTCACACCAATCTCATTAATAACTTTTGCAGTAATTAATCACACTTTGCCAAATTTACAGGGCAGTTGCCGTAATACCAGCCGATGGTGCCTACAAAATTACGTGAAAAACGGTTGAGAATTAACGTCTGAATTGACGTCTAAATGAATAACTTTTAATAATACTCAATTAAATTTCACACCAATCTCATTAATAACTTTTGCAGTAATTAATCAAACTTCGCCAAATTTACAGGGAAGCTGCCGTAATAACAGCCAATGTCGCCTGCAAAACTACATGGAAAACGGTTGAGAATTGACGTCTGAATTGACGTCTAAATAAATAACTTTTAATAATACTCAATCAAATTTCACACAATCTCATTAATAATTTTTGCAGTAATTAATCAAACTTCGCCAAATTTACAGGGAAGTTGCCGTAATACCAGCCGATGGTGCCTGCAAAACTACATGTAAAAACAGTTAAGAATTGACGTCTGAATTGACGTCTAAATGAAAAACTTTTAATAATACTCAATCAAATTTCACACCAATCTTATTAATAACTTTTGCAGTAATTAATCAAACTTCGCCAAATTTACAGGGAAGTTGTCGTAATAACAGCCAATGTTGCCTGCAAAATTACATGGAAAACGGTTGAGAATTGACGTCTAAATTGACGTCTAAATGAATAACTTTTAATAGGACTCAATCAAATTTCACACCAAGCTCATTAATAACTTTTGCAGTAATTAAGCAAACTTCCCCAAATTTACAGGAAAGTTGCTGTAATAACAGCCGATGGTGCCTGCAAAATTACATGGCAAACGGTTGAGAATTGACGTCTGAATTGACGTCTAAATGAATAACTTTTTATAATACTCAATCAAATTTCACACCAATCTCATTAATAACTTTTGCAGTGAATAATCAAACTTCGCCAAATTTACAGGGAAGTTGCCGTAATAACAGCCAATGTTGCCTGCAAAACTACATGGAAAACGGTTGAGAATTGACGTATTAATTGACGTCTAAATGAATAACTTTTAATAATACTCAATCAAATTTCACACCAATCTCATTAATAACTTTTGCAGTACATAATCAAACTTCGCCAAATTTACAGGGAAGTTGCCGTAATAACAGCCAATGTTGCCTGCAAAACTACATGGAAAACGGTTGAGAATTGACGTCTGAATTGACGTCTAAATGAATAACTTTTAATAATAGTCAATCAAATTTCACACCAAGCTCATTAATAACTTCTGCAATAATTAATCAAACTTCGCCAAATTCACACGGAAGTTGCCGTAATACCAGCCGATGGTGCCTGCAAAAATACATCGAGAACGGTTGAGAATTGACGTCTGAATTGACGTTTACATTAATCAAACTTCGCCAGATTTACAGGAAGTTGCCGTAATAACAGCCGATGTCGCCTACAAAACTACATGGACAACGGTTGAGAATTGACGTCTGAATAGACGTCTAAATGAATAACTTTTAATAATACTCAATCAAATTTCACACCCATCTCGTTAATAACTTATGCAGTAATTAATCAAACATAGCCAAATTTACAGGGAAGTTGCCGTAATAACAGTCGATGTTGCCTGCGAAACTACATGGAAAACGGTTGAGAATTGACGTCTGAATTGACGTCTAAATGAATAACTTTTAATAATACTCAATCAAATTTCACACCAATCTCATTAATAACTTTTGCAGTAATTAATCAAACTTCGCCAAATTTACAGGGAAGTGGCCGTAATAACAGCTAATGTTGCCTGCAAAACTACATGGAAAACGATTGAGAATTGACGTCTGAATTGACGTCTAAATGAATAACTTTCAATAAGACTCAATCAAATTTCACACAAAGCTCAATAATAACTTTTGCAGTAATTAAGCAAACTGCGCCAAATTTACACGGAAGTTGCCGTAATACCAGCCGATGGTTCCTGCAAAACTACATGGAAAACGGTTGAGAATTGATGTCTGAATTGACGTCTAAATGAATAACTTTTAATAATAATCAATCAAATCTCACACCAATCTCAATAATAACTTTTGCAGTAATTAATCAAACTTCGCCAAATTTACAGGGCAGTTGCCGTAATACCAGCCGATGGTGCCTGCAAAACTACATGGAAAACGGTTGAGAATTGACGTCTGAATTGACGTCTAAATGAATAACTTTTAATAAGACTCAATCAAATTTCACACCAAGCTCAATAATAACTTTTGCAGTAATTAAGCAAACTTCGTCAAATTTACACGGAAGTTGCCGTAATACCAGCCGATGGTTCCTGCAAAACTACATAGAAAACGGTTGAGAATTGACGTCTGAATTGACGTCTAAATGAATAACTTTTAATAATAATCAATCAAATTTTACACCAATCTCATTAATAACTTTTGCAGTAATTAATCAAACTTCGCCAAATTTACAGGGAAGTTGCCGTAATAACAGTCAATGGTGCCTGCAAAACTACATGGAAAACGGTTGAGAATTGACGTCTGAATTGACGTCTAAATGAATAACTTTTAATAGGACTCAATCAAATTTCACACCAAGCTCATTAATAACTTTTGCAGTAATTAGGCAAACTTCGCCAAATTCACACGGCAGTTGCCGTAATACCAGCCGATGGTGCCTGCAAAACTACATGGAAAACGGTTGAGAATTGATGTCTGAATTGACGTCTAAATGAATAACTTTTAATAATAATCAATCAAATTTCACACCAATCTCATTAATAACTTTTGCAGTAATTAATCAAACTTCGCCAAATTTACAGGGCAGTTGCCGTAATACCAGCCGATGGTGCCTGCAAAACTACATGGAAAACGGTTGAGAATTGACGTCTGAATTGACGTCTAAATGAATAACTTTTAATAAGACTCAATCAAATTTCACACCAAGCTCAATAATAACTTTTGCAGTAATTAAGCAAACTTCGTCAACTTTAGACGGAAGTTGCCGTAATACCAGCCGATGGTTCCTGCAAAACTACATGGAAAACGGTTGAGAATTGACGTCTGAATTGACGTCTAAATGAATAACTTTTAATAATAATCAATCAAATTTCACACCAATCTCATTAATAACTTTTGCAGTAATTAATCAAACTTCGCCAAATTTACATGGAAGTTGCCGTAATAACATTCAATGTTGCCTGCAAAACTACATGGAAAACGGTTGAGAATTGACGTCTGAATTGACGTCTAAATGAATAACTTTTAATAGGACTCAATCAAATTTCACACCAAGCTCATTAATAACTTTTGCAGTAATTAAGCAAACATCGCCAAATTCACACGGAAGTTGCCGTAATACCAGCCGATGGTGCCTGCAAAACTACATGGAAAACGGTTGAGATTTGACGTCTGAATTGACGTCTAAATGAATAACTTTTAATATTAATCAATCAAATTTCACACCAATCTCATTAATAACTTTTGCAGTAATTAATCAAACTTCGCCAAATTTACAGGGCAGTTGCCGTAATACCAGCCGATGGTGCCTGCAAAATTACATTGAAAACGGTTGAGAATTGACGTCTGAATTGACGTCTAAATGAATAACTTTTAATAATACTCAATCAAATTTCAAACCAATCTCATTAATAATTTTTGTAGTAATTAATTAAACTTCGCCAAATTTACAGGGAAGTTGCCGTAATAACAGCCAATGTTGCCTGCAGAACTACATGGAAAACGGTTGAGAATTGACGTCTGAATTGACGTCTAAATGAATAACTTTTAATAAGACTCAATCAAATTTCACACCAAGCTCATTAATAACTTTTGCAGTAATTAAGCACACTTCGCCAAATTCACACGGAAGTTGCCGTAATACCAGCCGATGGTGCCTGCAAAACTACATGGAAAACGGTTGAGAATTGACGTCTGCATTGACGTCTAAATGAATAACTTTTAATAATAATCAATCAAATTTCACACCAATCTCTTTAATAATTTTCGCAGTAATAAATCAAACTTCGCCAAGTTTACATTAATCAAACTTCGCCAGATTTACAGGAAGTTGCCGTAATAACAGCCGATGTCGCCTACAAAACTACATGGACAACGGTTGAGAATTGACGTCTGAATAGACGTCTAAATGAATAACTTTTAATAATACTCAATCAAATTTCACACCCATCTCGTTAATAACTTATGCAGTAATTAATCAAACATAGCCAAATTTACAGGGAAGTTGCCGTAATAACAGTCGATGTTGCCTGCGAAACTACATGGAAAACGGTTGAGAATTGACGTCTGAATTGACGTCTAAATGAATAACTTTTAATAGGACTCAATCAAATTTCACACCAAGCTCAATAATAACTTTTGCAGTAATTAAGCAAACTTCGTCAAATTTACACGGAAGTTGCCGTAATACCAGCCGATGGTTCCTGCAAAACTACATAGAAAACGGTTGAGAATTGACGTCTGAATTGACGTCTAAATGAATAACTTTTAATAATAATCAATCAAATTTTACACCAATCTCATTAATAACTTTTGCAGTAATTAATCAAACATAGCCAAATTTACAGGGAAGTTGCCATAATAACAGTCGATGTTGCCTGCAAAACTACATGGAAAACGGTTGAGAATTGACGTCTGAATTGACGTCTAAATGAATAACTTTTAATAAGACTCAATCAAATTTCACACCAAGCTCATTAATAACTTTTGCAGTAATTAAGCAAACTTCGCCAAATTTACACGGAAGTTGCCGTAATACCAGCCGATGGTGCCTGCAAAACTACATGGAAAACGGTTGAGAATTGACGTCTGAATTGACGTCTAAATGAATAACTTTTAATAATAATCAATCAAATTTCACACCAATCTCATTAATAACTTTTGCAGTAATTAATCAAACTTCGCCAAATTTACAGGGCAGTTGCCGTAATACCAGCCGATGGTGCCTGCAAAATTACATTGAAAACGGTTGAGAATTGACGTCTGAATTGACGTCTAAATGAATAACTTTTAATAATACTCAATCAAATTTCAAACCAATCTCATTAATAATTTTTGTAGTAATTAATTAAACTTCGCCAAATTTACAGGGAAGTTGCCGTAATAACAGCCAATGTTGCCTGCAGAACTACATGGAAAACGGTTGAGAATTGACGTCTGCATTGACGTCTAAATGAATAACTTTTAATAATAATCAATCAAATTTCACACCAATCTCTTTAATAATTTTCGCAGTAATAAATCAAACTTCGCCAAGTTTACATTAATCAAACTTCGCCAGATTTACAGGAAGTTGCCGTAATAACAGCCGATGTCGCCTACAAAACTACATGGACAACGGTTGAGAATTGACGTCTGAATAGACGTCTAAATGAATAACTTTTAATAATACTCAATCAAATTTCACACCCATCTCGTTAATAACTTATGCAGTAATTAATCAAACATAGCCAAATTTACAGGGAAGTTGCCGTAATAACAGTCGATGTTGCCTGCGAAACTACATGGAAAACGGTTGAGAATTGACGTCTGAATTGACGTCTAAATGAATAACTTTTAATAATACTCAATCAAATTTCACACCAATCTCATTAATAACTTTTGCAGTAATTAATCAAACTTCGCCAAATTTACAGGGAAGTGGCCGTAATAACAGCTAATGTTGCCTGCAAAACTACATGGAAAACGATTGAGAATTGACGTCTGAATTGACGTCTAAATGAATAACTTTCAATAAGACTCAATCAAATTTCACACAAAGCTCAATAATAACTTTTGCAGTAATTAAGCAAACTGCGCCAAATTTACACGGAAGTTGCCGTAATACCAGCCGATGGTTCCTGCAAAACTACATGGAAAACGGTTGAGAATTGATGTCTGAATTGACGTCTAAATGAATAACTTTTAATAATAATCAATCAAATTTCACACCAATCTCAATAATAACTTTTGCAGTAATTAATCAAACTTCGCCAAATTTACAGGGCAGTTGCCGTAATACCAGCCGATGGTGCCTGCAAAACTACATGGAAAACGGTTGAGAATTGACGTCTGAATTGACGTCTAAATGAATAACTTTTAATAAGACTCAATCAAATTTCACACCAAGCTCAATAATAACTTTTGCAGTAATTAAGCAAACTTCGTCAAATTTACACGGAAGTTGCCGTAATACCAGCCGATGGTTCCTGCAAAACTACATAGAAAACGGTTGAGAATTGACGTCTGAATTGACGTCTAAATGAATAACTTTTAATAATAATCAATCAAATTTTACACCAATCTCATTAATAACTTTTGCAGTAATTAATCAAACTTCGCCAAATTTACAGGGAAGTTGCCGTAATAACAGTCAATGTTGCCTGCAAAACTCCATGGAAAACGGTTGAGAATTGACGTCTGAATTGACGTCTAAATGAATAACTTTTAATAGGACTCAATCAAATTTCACACCAAGCTCATTAATAACTTTTGCAGTAATTAGGCAAACTTCGCCAAATTCACACGGAAGTTGCCGTAATACCAGCCGATGGTGCCTGCAAAACTACATGGAAAACGGTTGAGAATTGATGTCTGAATTGACGTCTAAATGAATAACTTTTAATAATAATCAATCAAATTTCACACTAATCTCATTAATAACTTTTGCAGTAATTAATCAAACTTCGCCAAATTTACAGGGCAGTTGCCGTAATACCAGCCGATGGTGCCTGCAAAACTACATGGAAAACGGTTGAGAATTGACGTCTGAATTGACGTCTAAATGAATAACTTTTAATAATACTCAATCAAATTTCAAACCAATCTCATTAATAATTTTTGTAGTAATTAATTAAACTTCGCCAAATTTACAGGGAAGTTGCCGTAATAACAGCCAATGTTGCCTGCAGAACTACATGGAAAACGGTTGAGAATTGACGTCTGCATTGACGTCTAAATGAATAACTTTTAATAATAATCAATCAAATTTCACACCAATCTCTTTAATAATTTTCGCAGTAATAAATCAAACTTCGCCAAGTTTACATTAATCAAACTTCGCCAGATTTACAGGAAGTTGCCGTAATAACAGCCGATGTCGCCTACAAAACTACATGGACAACGGTTGAGAATTGACGTCTGAATAGACGTCTAAATGAATAACTTTTAATAATACTCAATCAAATTTCACACCCATCTCGTTAATAACTTATGCAGTAATTAATCAAACATAGCCAAATTTACAGGGAAGTTGCCGTAATAACAGTCGATGTTGCCTGCGAAACTACATGGAAAACGGTTGAGAATTGACGTCTGAATTGACGTCTAAATGAATAACTTTTAATAATACTCAATCAAATTTCACACCAATCTCATTAATAACTTTTGCAGTAATTAATCAAACTTCGCCAAATTTACAGGGAAGTGGCCGTAATAACAGCTAATGTTGCCTGCAAAACTACATGGAAAACGATTGAGAATTGACGTCTGAATTGACGTCTAAATGAATAACTTTCAATAAGACTCAATCAAATTTCACACAAAGCTCAATAATAACTTTTGCAGTAATTAAGCAAACTGCGCCAAATTTACACGGAAGTTGCCGTAATACCAGCCGATGGTTCCTGCAAAACTACATGGAAAACGGTTGAGAATTGATGTCTGAATTGACGTCTAAATGAATAACTTTTAATAATAATCAATCAAATTTCACACCAATCTCAATAATAACTTTTGCAGTAATTAATCAAACTTCGCCAAATTTACAGGGCAGTTGCCGTAATACCAGCCGATGGTGCCTGCAAAACTACATGGAAAACGGTTGAGAATTGACGTCTGAATTGACGTCTAAATGAATAACTTTTAATAAGACTCAATCAAATTTCACACCAAGCTCAATAATAACTTTTGCAGTAATTAAGCAAACTTCGTCAAATTTACACGGAAGTTGCCGTAATACCAGCCGATGGTTCCTGCAAAACTACATAGAAAACGGTTGAGAATTGACGTCTGAATTGACGTCTAAATGAATAACTTTTAATAATAATCAATCAAATTTTACACCAATCTCATTAATAACTTTTGCAGTAATTAATCAAACTTCGCCAAATTTACAGGGAAGTTGCCGTAATAACAGTCAATGTTGCCTGCAAAACTACATGGAAAACGGTTGAGAATTGACGTCTGAATTGACGTCTAAATGAATAACTTTTAATAGGACTCAATCAAATTTCACACCAAGCTCATTAATAACTTTTGCAGTAATTAGGCAAACTTCGCCAAATTCACACGGAAGTTGCCGTATTACCAGCCGATGGTGCCTGCAAAACTACATGGAAAACGGTTGAGAATTGATGTCTGAATTGACGTCTAAATGAATAACTTTTAATAATAATCAATCAAATTTCACACTAATCTCATTAATAACTTTTGCAGTAATTAATCAAACTTCGCCAAATTTACAGGGCAGTTGCCGTAATACCAGCCGATGGTGCCTGCAAAACTACATGGAAAACGGTTGAGAATTGACGTCTGAATTGACGTCTAAATGAATAACTTTTAATAAGACTCAATCAAATTTCACACCAAGCTCAATAATAACTTTTGCAGTAATTAAGCAAACTTCGTCAGCTTTAGACGGAAGTTGCCGTAATACCAGCCGATGGTTCCTGCAAAACTACATGGAAAACGGTTGAGAATTGACGTCTGAATTGACGTCTAAATGAATAACTTTTAATAATAATCAATCAAATTTCACACCAATCTCATTAATAACTTTTGCAGTAATTAATCAAACTTCGCCAAATTTACATGGAAGTTGCCGTAATAACATTCAATGTTGCCTGCAAAACTACATGGAAAACGGTTGAGAATTGACGTCTGAATTGACGTCTAAATGAATAACTTTCAATAGGACTCAATCAAATTTCACACCAAGCTCATTAATAACTTTTGCAGTAATTAAGCAAACTTCGCCAAATTCACACGGAAGTTGCCGTAATACCAGCCGATGGTGCCTGCAAAACTACATGGAAAACGGTTGAGATTTGACGTCTGAATTGACGTCTAAATGAATAACTTTAAATATTAATCAATCAAATTTCACACCAATCTCATTAATAACTTTTGCAGTAATTAATCAAACTTCGCCAAATTTACAGGACAGTTGCCGTAACACCAGCCGATGGTGCCTGCAAAACTACATGGAAAACGGTTGAGAATTGACGTCTGAATTGACGTCTAAATGAATAACTTTTAATAAGACTCAATCAAATTTCACACCAAGCTCAATAATAACTTTTGCAGTAATTAAGCAAACTTCGTCCAATTTACACGGAAGTTGCCGTAATACCAGCCGATGGTGCCTGCAAAACTACATGGAAAACGGTTGAGAATTGACGTCTGAATTTACGTCTAAAATGAATAACTTTTAATAAGACTCAATCAAATTTCACAACAATCTCATTAATAACTTTTGCAGTAATTAATCAAACTTCGCCAAATTTACAGGGAAGTTGCCGTAATAACAGCCAATGTTGCCTGCAAAACTACATGGAAAACGTTTGAGAATTGACGTCTGAATTAACGTCTAAATGAATAACTTTTAATAGGACTCAATCAAATTTCACACCAAGCTCATTAATAACTTTTGCAGTAATTAAGCAAACTTAGCCAAATTCACACGGAAGTTGCCGTAATACCAGCCGATGGTGCCTGCAAAACTACATGGAAAACGGTTGTGATTTGACGTCTGAATTGACGTCTAAATGAATAACTTTTAATAATAATCAGTCAAATTTCACACCAATCTCTTTAATAATTTTCGCAGTAATAAATCAAACTTCGCCAAGTTTACATTAATCAAACTTCGCCAGATTTACAGGGAAGTTGCCGTAATAACAGCCGATGTCGCCTACAAAACTACATGGAAAACGGTTTTGAATTGACGTCTGAATTGACGTCTAAATGAATAACTTTTAATAATACTCAATCAAATTTCACACCAAGCTCAATAATAACTTTTGCAGTAATTAAGCAAACTTTGTCAAATTTACACGGAAGTTGCCGTAATACCAGCCGATGGTGCCTGCAAAACTACATGAAAAACGGTTGAGAATTGACGTCTGAATTGACGTCTAAATGAATAACTTTTAATAAGACTCAATCAAATTTCAAACCAATCTCATTAATAACTTTTGTAGTAATTAAGCAAACTTCGCCAAATTCACACGGAAGTTGCCGTAATACCAGCCGATGGTGCCTGCAAAACTACATGGAAAACGGTTGAGAATTGATGTCTGAATTGACGTCTAAATGAATAACTTTTAAAAATAATCAATCAAATTTCACACCAATCTCATTAATAACTTTTGCAGTAATTAATCAAACTTCGCCAAATTTACAGGGCAGTTGCCGTAATACCAGCCGATGGTGCCTGCAAAACTACATGGAAAACGGTTGAGAATTGACGTCTGAATTGACGTCTAAATGAATAACTTTTAATAAGACTCAATCAAATTTCACACCAAGCTCAATAATAACTTTTGCAGTAATTAAGCAAACTTCGTCCAATTTAGACGGAAGTTGCCGTAATACCAGCCGATGGTTCCTGCAAAACTACATGGAAAACGGTTGAGAATTGACGTCTGAATTGACGTCTAAATGAATAACTTTTAATAATAATCAATCAAATTTCACACCAATCTCATTAATAACTTTTGCAGTAATTAAGCAAACTTCGCCAAATTTACAGGGAAGTTGCCGTAATAACAGTCAATGTTGCCTGCAAAACTACATGGAAAACGGTTGAGAATTGACGTCTGAATTGACGTCTAAATGAATAACTTTTAATAGGACTCAATCAAATTTCACACCAAGCTCATTAATAACTTTTGCAGTAATTAAGCAAACTTCGCCAAATTCACACGGAAGTTGCCGTAATACCAGCCGATGGTGCCTGCAAAACTACATGGAAAACGGTTGAGATTTGACGTCTGAATTGACGTCTAAATGAATAACTTTTAATATTAATCAATCAAATTTCACACCAATCTCATTAATAACTTTTGCAGTAATTAATCAAACTTCGCCAAATTTACAGGGCAGTTGCCGTAACACCAGCCGATGGTTCCTGCAAAACTACATGGAAAACGGTTGAGAATTGACGTCTGAATTGACGTCTAAATGAATAACTTTTAATAATAATCAATCAAATTTCACACCAATCTCATTAATAACTTTTGCAGTAATTAATCAAACTTCGCCAAATTTACAGGGAAGTTGCCGTAATAACAGCCAATGTTGCCTGCAAAACTACATGGAAAACGGTTGAGAATTGACGTCTGAATTGACGTCTAAATGAATAACTTTTAATAGGACTCAATCAAATTTCACACCAAGCTCATTAATAACTTTTGCAGTAATTAAGCAAACTTCGCCAAATTCACACAGAAGTTACCGTAATACCAGCCGATGGAGCCTGCAAAACTACATGGAAAACGGTTGAGATTTGACGTCTGAATTGACGTCTAAATGAATAACTTTTAATAATAATCAGTCAAATTACACACCAATCTCTTTAATAATTTTCGCAGTAATAAATCAAACTTCGCCAAGTTTACATTAATCAAACTTCGCCAGATTTACAGGGAAGTTGCCGTAATAACAGCCGATGTCGCCTACAAAACTACATGGAAAACGGTTGAGAATTGACGTCTGAATTAACGTCTAAATGAATAACTTTTAATAATACTCAATCATATTTCACACCAATCTCATTAATAACTTTTGCAGTAAATAATCAAACTTCGCCAAATTTACAGGGAAGTTGCCGTAATAACAGCCAATGTTGCCTGCAAAACTACATGGAAAACGGTTGAGAATTGACGTCTGAATGGACGTCTAAATGAATAACTTTTAATAATACTCATTCTATTTTCAAACCAATCTCATTAATAACTTTTGCAGTAATTAATAAAACTTCGCCAAATTTACAGGGCAGTTGCCGTAATACCAGCCGATGGTGCCTGCAAAATTACATGGAAAACGGTTGAAATTTGACGTCTGAATTGACGTCTAAATGAATAACTTTTAATAATAATCAGTCAAATTTCACACCAATCTCTTTAATAATTTTCGCAGTAATAAATCAAACTTCGCCAAGTTTACATTAATCAAACTTTGCCAAATTTACAGGAAAGTTGCTGTAATAACAGCCGATGGTGCCTGCAAAATTACATGGAAAACGGTTGAGAATTGACGTTTGAATTGACGTCTAAATGAATAACTTTTAATAATACTCAATCAAATTTCACACCAATCTCATTAATAACTTTTGCAGTAAATAATCAAACTTCGCCAAATTTACAGGGAAGTTGCCGTAATAACAGTCAATGTTGCCTGCAAAACTACATGGAAAACGGTTGAGAATTGACGTCTGAATTGACGTCTAAATGAATAACTTTTAATAGGACTCAATCAAATTTCACACCAAGCTCATTAATAACTTTTGCAGTAATTAAGCAAACTTCGCCAAATTCACACGGAAGTTGCCGTAATACCAGCCGATGGTGCCTGCAAAACTACATGGAAAACGGTTGAGATTTGACGTCTGAATTGACGTCTAAATGAATAACTTTTAATATTAATCAATCAAATTTCACACCAATCTCATTAATAACTTTTGCAGTAATTAATCAAACTTCGCCAAATTTACAGGGCAGTTGCCGTAACACCAGCCGATGGTTCCTGCAAAACTACATGGAAAACGGTTGAGAATTGACGTCTGAATTGACGTCTAAAT
>CAXHKU010000614.1:0-18983 GCA_964017125.1 Flabesymbios commensalis
TGTGACGAAATGGACACGCCTGACCTGGCACATTCTCATTCATCAGATCCACCATCCTTCCACTAGCATCAGCTAGTGGCTCTGATTTATTGCACTGTGAAATGTGTTCCCTTGAAGATATTCATGAGCTTGACCCAATTTTCCGGTCAGCCAATCAGGATATATTTAACAAAAAAATGTCTTTGACTTTGTAAACGAAATGTAAACAATACACTGACCCACCACGTGGCTGTCAAACTGTTGCTGCCTGAGTCAAACTGACACTGTTTACACGCTAATTCCTATAATTGTTCTCGTAATGATGGCCAAATGTTTTATTTTCCAATAGTCATTAACAGGGCTGTTTTTCTATTGTGTTTACTGGGCATTTTCTGACATAGAGGCCGTCTTGATTCAGTTCACATAGCATTATTAGATTTGACATAGGTATTATCATTCTCCACACATAGATGTCGCTCAGATCAACCCCGTTCGCTCTCTGTAACCACACGCCATGTTTCGACAGAAACTGCTCATTTTGGGCAGTTTTGTTGATATAACAACTGTAGGCTTATAAACACGCTTGAGTGTCCTGAATTTATATGGCAAATATAAAACACCACTACTCCGCCACATATAAGTTTCTATTCACATAGAAATAGAAAACATTCAATGGATTACTTTTTCTGCCTACGCGCTGCTGTGAGAAGGTCCATGTTTACGTTTTTCTGACAGAATTTACAATCGGCTTCAAAACACTGGCACATATGAATTAGTGAATGACATGCGAATTGTGCTGGTTCAATTTATCCACTACTAAACAGAATAAATAGCGTTTACCTGTAGCAAACTCTAAGATCAAATTAAATATTGAAAAAAGGATAAGTAATGAGTCGAAGTGAGCACCAAAATAGTTCTGTGGTTATAGGAATGGTTATAAAATCACGTGGTAACGCTCACTAACGGCTAATAAATCTGGTCAATCGCCATGCGTGCATACGGCGAAATGAGCGTGTGGTATCAGAGATATAATCTCTGAGATCAGAATTAGGTATTTTTAGACCCAGACCTTTGTCTTGGTTGTCCACTGAGCTCTATCTGGCCGTCTACGAAGCATTATCTGGAAGCGACAAATAGGCCACATTGGTCCAGCATTAGCGTCTTGTATTTCCAACGTTGGCCGACCGATATTTAATCAGCTTCGGGACAATTATGCGTGTTTTTTGGCTAATGATACTTGGTACCCCTATCTCTGTGAGCAGCTGAGTCACTTGAACAGACGGCCCGCATTAAGACACACAGCTCTGTGGCGGATCGAGAGAGGTGTCATTGTCAGTGCCCCCCCTCTTTGGTACGTACCCAAAACAAAAACACGACCATATAAGGCCTCTATCATATAGGCCAAAATATTTATAATTCGCCCTTTTGAAGCGTTATAATTTAAAAAAAATCGGGGAGCAGTACTCTCCTAGGGCACAGCCAGTTGTAGACCTATAACTTAAAAATCAGTCAGTCTGCGATTCACGTGGAGGTGGACGATGATAGGGGAATTAGAAAAGTTCGTTTGCAAGTAGATCGTTGATTGGCCAGCGTAATGTCACATTTGACACAGTTGGAAAGGGTCAAGCTTGGGGTCACGGTACACCAGATTTTGATGCCCAATCAGGGCGCGGCATTAAAAAAGAGATTTTCAAAGCACTGTAGCAGGGCCATCTAGCTGTGCTAGTGTGGCTAGTGAGCGGCTACCATTTAGAAACAGCCCAGAGAAAAAAGACGTGTAAATGTGTTATGGTCGGCTGTGAAAGATTTTGAAAATAATTTTGCTCTTAAAAAATAATTTATTTAAAAATGTTTTATAATTATCTAAAAAAACGACAATATTCTAGGCACAGCGCCAGGACGCATATCAGATTATAGTGGCTGAAAAATGTTTTCCGGGGATATAACTATTCACTGTGTAATAATACTTTTTCTGTTATTAATTTAAAACCATATTCGAATGGGGTTTTCAAAGCATATATTTATTTATAGGCGGAGCTGTTAACACCTAGTGCACCCTTGGCTTTACAAGGTGCAATTACACCACTGATTAGCAGGGAAAGGCAGTGGTGTCAGTGCGTCAGCTAGGTGTCATAAACAGCCCAATATAAATTCCTAACTTTGTAAATGTTCATCGTACAAACTTGTAATAAATATCACCAGAAAGCTTATTCATTACTCAAAAAAGTGATATAAATTATATTATGATTGCACTTTAACCCGAAAAATTATTTGTTTGGAAAGGTTAGCAGGGTTTATCAGCGTTGGCGTGGCTGAGCCAAGCAGCTGGCGAGGTGTGAAAACACAAAACAGCTGTATACAATGTTCGACCAACGTCGAAGATGTTGTTCCGGCATTCTATAAATGTAATACAAATGTTTTGTATTTACTGGGCGATACAAATTCCTAACTTTAACTAAAAATATAACGTCTTCGGCACGCGAGGAAAAGAGAGGTTAGATCCAATCCGAGTAGCGTCAATTAAGCAGTATGTAAATATGCAGGCCTATACTTCCCTGAGACAGCAACCAACAAAACATAGGAGCGACTGCGGCGTCCAGTAAGACAGTAGTTACATTAGCTAATTAGCACTTCAGAAAATTAGTAAAAATATAAACATTGCCGTTGATAATAAGAAAATTATGAAAATACAATCATATTTTAAACTTGTGGATAAAATAATTCTATGAGAATTTTGTATTTTTCGTGACTTATTGCTAAACCATTGACTGGTGAGAGATGTCAGGTTAAACTGGCTTATCTGAACAGCAGTGCATGGAGTAATCGATACATGGAACTTTGTATGTTATGGATGAGAAAGTGTTTAACATATTTTAGTCACGATGTACACAAGGTATATTTATGTGCATGTATTCCAGCTATTTTGTTTGCCTCGTTGACACTATCTCATCAATCTGTTTAAATTCTGGCAAAAAAACAACACATTAATGTATGATCATGGCCCTCTAGCTAATATTTAACAACCATCTTGCAATTTGCTCATAATTCACTGTTTGAAATACACTACTTGACCACGCACACATGAAAATACCATGTAGAGACAGACATCGTAAAACTATTCTGTCGTAAATGCTAGTAATTCATCATTTTTCCGTGGACAAATGATGCCCATCTTTAATTTCATCTAGAACACAATATGTAAATTTTGACCACACCACTTGGTCGGGCATACCTGCTGACCCGATGGGTGAGAAAAAAATCACGAATCGGTTTTTACTATATTCAAAATGATATCAATTTATTTAACCATCTTCAATTATACATATAATATTAATAATAATTTGCCTAATCATCACATTAATGTACCATTTCTAAACATATCTACGATTGTGTATATATTTTTAAACGTTTACCATACTTTTTTACACTGTTATTGTATCACCTTAAAACCTATTGTTTGACCTCGGACAAATATCGCTAATCTTGAATTTTACCCGCAATGCAATGACTATGGTAATTTCTGACACCACCGCTAGATCAGGCATGCCTGAAAACTATATACTAGACACCAAAATTGTGAACCACCTGCTGTTCAGTCCAAAAATATGCAAACTTATTGTTTGACCTGGGGCGGCCATCTTGGCTTTTACCCACAAGAAAATGTCCATTTTAAAATGTCTAAGTAATTTAGTATGTCAAAAATTATACCAATTTATTGCTTGACTTCGGTCAAATGTCATGCAGTCATCTTGGTTTTTACCCAAACTGCAATGTTTAGGGTAATTTTGGACCACACCACTAGATCGAACACACCTGAAAATCATAGACACTAAAATCGCAACCTGTTTCTATTCAGTCTAAAATATATAAACATTTAGGCATTCCAAAAATTTATTGTTTGATTTAGGCAAAATCACGACCATATTGGATTGTTTAATCACAATGCAATGTCTCAAATATTTTCTGACAAAACCACGATGTCGGGCATGCCTGGAAACCCCATGACAGACACTAAAACATTATTAACATCAATTACGACGAATCTTGGATGTTTCACCCACAATGCAATGTCCGAAGTATTTTGTGGCCACATCACTAGGACTAGGACTAGGTTCATAAGTGGATGGGTGACCGCCTGGGACTGCCAGGTGCCGTATACACTATCGTGGGGCTCAGAGAACCACGTAAATCAGATGGCTCGTCTGACTGCCTTTAAGTTGGACGTAAAAGAACCTCAACGGACGTAGGCGCAGTTTTCATCGGGCGAGACCCCAAAATATCCTCAATATGGAGTACTTGGCACATATATAAGGCCATGAATGATAACAGGCCTTGCTAAGTTACTCCCGTGGCGCGATAGCTCAATAGTGCGTACTGCCACGTAATATACAGATACAGATAACATCATCAGATTCAAGCTTACGCGAAATGGCAAACATCTTGGATGTTTTACCCACAATGCAATGTCCAAGTATTTTCTGGCCACATCACCCATTCTGGCGAAAATTATATCAATTTAATTTTTGACCCCATTTTTTTTAAAGCAACAAATGTAAATGGTCTCTGGACCACTCTCTGCTTAACCTGGACCCCCTTTTCAAATTCCTGGGACCGCCCCTAATCTGGCTTTCAATTCTGATTATTTGTGTGCTCAATGAGTCAAAATTATTGTAGTTATCACAGAATATGTAACATCGGTCGGATTCAAGCTTACGCGAAAGGTGTTTTTTTAATTGGAGGGTACCTCACTTTAAACTGATTTTCTAAAGAAAATGCCAAGCAGAATTTTATAAGAAATGGATTCAGCACACGTTTTTACATTAGGGAAAACCTTTGAACCTTTTAGCACTTCCACTTATCTCTTGGACAATACAGTCCCAGGAGATATAATGAGGACACTATTTGCGAATTGGCTTGCTTGTAAATAGCACCCAACAAAAAATACAGAGTTACAAACTTGATACATATTATATAATGTTTACTGTTTTGAGGCGCCCTGATTGATAAAAGGGGTGAAAAAAATTTCGAAATAAAATCTGGCCAGAAATATCTTTCAGTGACCTACAGGCGTATTGGAAAATATTTAAAATAGATACAACTACGACTATTTTGAACAATTTTTCGCATTCTTATCAATTTTCTTAAGTGTATTCAAAATAACTATATCATAGGCCTCAGTGCGGTCCCGGAAGCACTAAAAGACGCATGCATGCCAACACATACCAGCATAATACCAGCGCAATGAGCGCATGCCACCTGATGCAGCTATATTTCTGGTATATCAATACTATCATTAGCTGATTAGCTCAAATATTATTCTTTAAAGCCAACTGCGAAATTTTATATCGATACAATCAACCAAACGACTAGACTTCCCAGTTTTTTTGCATGGATGGAAAGGATAACTGGAACCTGGAAAGTAATATTTTGCTTTTACGATTTGGTCCTTGGAGTTCCAATGGCAGGCCTAGGGAAAGAGGTGTTGAAACAAACCGTTGCTATCCTCGTAGCCGGTAAAATGAATGATTCAGCTTTAATTAGACTTCCATATCTTTATGAATGTCTAAGAATCGCTTGGTGGAAAAAATGGGCTAGTAATGCCAGACTAATGCATGTTGGGCTACGCCTAAATATATGCAGACACAAGACGTTGATTCAATGTTGTTTTAACGTTGGTCCATCGTCTTGGACTTTGGACCAACGTAAAGCCATCGTGAATTCAACTTCTTCTGGTAAATGTTTAAATGCAGTAGGCCTATATATCTAGTGTATGTGGCCGGACATGCCAGTATAAATAAACATTAAACAAAACAATTTGTAGAAATAATAATAATGCAATACACATAAGTTATTCAACACCGCATATATATATATATATTTGTGAAATAAAAAATATTACATACATAACAATTATAATTTTGACATATGTCAAAGTATTTGTCCAAAAGATATTATTTGACATAAAAAGCAAAACCATACAAACTATGAGTTGTTGTTTTATTAATTATATTTGATGGAGAATTTTTAAATAAATGTATATCAAAACGAAGACATTTTTGAGCAAATACGTGACGGTATATGTTTATGCGTATATTTTATTCTTTTGAAGAGTTATGCGTAATAAAGATGAACACACATTATAGTATACAGTGCATAATCTAATAATATGATAAAACAGACGATTCCAACTTCTTAGTAGTCAGAGATGGTGATTTAACATAGCTGAACTTCGATATCATTGCAAACTAGCAACATGTTTTCCGAATAGATAACTTTGAGAGTTTGTGTGCTAGCATAGTATAATTTATACCATTGTTTTCAGTAATGAATGGTGATGATGGAGCCCGCTAGGGTTCCATCATCACACCATTCATTCATCCGAAGGCGCTGAGAGTAGTTTTAAGACAATCGGGGCTTACTATAAATAGTAGTCCCTATATAGCCAACCATTACATGTTTGTGTTTAATTTCATAACTCTAGTTTTACTCAGATATTGTTGTCATATATAGTGTCGTCCGTTGTCCGTTGTTGTCGTGGTCTAGCTTGTAAAATGTAGTTAATTAAGCATTTTGTTTAACTGTTAGCATTTAATAGCTATTTTTTTTTATTACAACCTATACCTCTGATAAATGCTAAAAGTTGACGAGTTTGTCATAATGTCTCATTGCTATGAAAATAATGAGATTCCTTGGTGTTACCTTTCATTCTCGGTTATTACGTTGTCAAATACTAAGTCTGTCAATGTATTCGCTTCAGCGTCATTTGGAGTTACCGGTAATAGCTTTAATAGAATCGTTAGCCCCCGAGCCAACACGACAACCGTGGAATTTTAGCATCCTGTCTGCTGAAATTCTTCGGATAAAACTCCCTGATGCCTTTAGTGTATGACTGATAATATTCAGTAATGAATAGGTTTTCTGGTGATATTTATTACATGTCCGTACGACCAAGGAGTTAAGAATTTGCATTCGAGTGGTTATCACACCTAACAACGGTGACTTCACCTGCCAATTAGCAATGCACCTTGTAAAGCCAAGGGTGTTCTAGGTGTTAACTGCACCGCATATAAAAATTATAAACATTATAAACCCAACCCAAACATGGCTGTAACTTTATAACAAAAGAAATATTTAAGATACAGTAGTTATATCACCGGAAATAATTTTTCAGACACTATAATCTGATATGCGTCCGAACGCTGTGACTGGAATAATAAAGTCGTTATACATTTTAAGCTTTTTTTTATAAAAGTTATGTTTTAGCTTTCACTAAATAAGCAAATTACAACATAGGTAAGGACTAGATGAATAAGCGATTGCAATGGTTTATCGGACTTGGCATTATCTTGAACATTGGCAAGTTATTATTGCCCAAAGATTGGTCAATTCTGGCAATTTATTAAAATCTCTTATTTAAAGTTTTTATATAAGTTTTTTCCGGATATTGAAATATGACAAAAATAGGCTAATACTATATGCTTAAGCGATATATAATGCTTTTTAAAAACGGTTATAGCGGCTTCACTGTACTGAAATAATGGGTAAATTTAATTGATACTTTATAGTACATATTTCGCAGGCATATACATGATATAGCCGATTGATTTGTACGGTCACAATAGCCAGCTGAGTGCAATGTTGATGTAATGCCAACATTAAATCAACATTGGTTGATACCAAGTGTGGGGAGTATAAACTAGCGGCGGTGATAATATAATACATTGCAATTCCCAACGCTCATTGACGGACTTTAAAATGCCGAATTAGGTAAGTCATAATTAATATTTTTTTTACAAAATGTGGTATATATACATTCCGTGGGATGTACTAAATACGATAGACTATCAAATTATAGCTACTATATCATCTACATCGTCTTTTCATTGGTATGCGCTGCTATGCCTACCGCCCATTGATAATACATTGCTATGCATAGCGCTCATTGACGGTCTTTAAAATGCCTAATTAGGCAAGTTATAACTAATAGTTTTTTAACAAAATTTGGTATGCACTCCGTAGGATGTACTAAATTCGATAGACTATCAAATATATGGTTCATATCTTGTCTACATCGTATTTTCGTTTGTATACGCTGGTATTGGCTGGTATGTGGTGGCATGCGTCTTTTAGTGTATTAAAGCGTCCTCTTTGGCGGAAAAAAACAAAAAAAATCGGTCTGTACTTGTTTTGACGGATGCAGCTGGAGGTAGATAAGTGAACAAGGAAATTAATACGTAACCATGGTAACTGACACGTGGTCGCCTTAGTGACTCTACGCGGGCTTAATCATGTTAATGGATGCAATATTAGCCATTATTATATCTAACAACGCATCCCCTCCGGACGCTATGTAATATAGCCAGGATGTACGATCTAGTCAGCATATTATCATAATTAAGCTGTTTATGCCAGTTAGTATGTAGACGTCACTGCTTCCTGCCCGATTCAGCCTGCCTATATCTGAGCCGCGATCGGTGTTAAACATTAAACATTAAATCAACGTTTCCTTATGTTGGTCCATCGTCGTAGACGGTGAGCCAACTTTGAAACCACATTGGTTCAATGTACAGTGTTCGTTGGTTATGTATATAAAGGGAAGGGACATCTTCATTACATGCCAGAGAAGAGGAATTGGCGCTTTGGTACAGCGGCTGACTGCCTCGCCAGTGGTCCATGCGTCCCGCTGTAATGACGTTAATTTCGCGCAGGTCCACGCCCTGGGCGCTCTTTCATCATTGCACGCCGATTGAGGTCTGTGACAGTCTTTGGTGGTTTGTATGATGCCACACACAGATTGCGCCGATATCCTTAGCGTAAGTAGTCGTATTTATATTATTTTAAATTTTATTATCTACCGGGGATGCTATTGGTTGGTCGTGGTGGTGCAGTGGTTAGAGCTCGTGCCTCTGATATTGTAGTAGGAGGTTGCGAGTTCGCATCCCGCCACTGCCAATTGACTGGACATATACCGGATCAACTGATGTCTGGTCCACTAATACCGCCCTAGATAATGCCCGGACAGGGCTGATAATAATGTGTCCCATGATAATTATGTACTACTTTCTGTACTACGAGTACGAATAAAATACATTATTATTAAAGGGACTGGCCCAGGCTAAAATCATAAAAAAATCGGTGATTTTATTTTAGCTTCTTAAAGTATGACCATATGATGCAAACATGTTCATAGACTAGAACTGCAAAAGTTTAAAAAAATTTCTGCTGCGCATTCGCCAGTTAGACTAGATGTAGAGACAAATTTTCCGTATTTCTAATTTTTGACATGGTTGTCAATAATTAGAAATCAGGAATTTCGTCTCTATGTCTAGCCTAACTGGTGAATGCGCAGCACAAAAATTAAAAAAACTTTTGCAGTTTTAGTCTATGGACATGTTTACATCATATGATCATATTAAGAAAGTTTATTTTGTCCGAGTTTATGTCCTATTTAGAGAAAAGAGGGGTGTCGTGAGTAAGAAACGGTCGACATTTCTGTCAGAGTGATGAACTTTAACGAGCAGTAGGTCTCAGCTGTAAAGCACACATTAAAACATATTTAGATCATACTAGTACAGCAGATATGAAAAAATACACATGAAAAACATGAAAATTTAAGAATATTTCCTGATATATCCCTATAACCATCATTATTTGTATAGGGACGAGATTCCCGTATTTCTAATTTTTTACATGGTTGTTAATAATTAGAAATCATGAATTTCGTCTCTATATCTAGCCTAACTGGTGAATGCGCAGCACAAAAATAAGTTTTAGTCTATGGACATGTTTACATCATATGGTCATATTAAGAAGCCAAAATAAAATCACCGATTTTTTTATGATTTTAGCCCGGGCCAGTCCCTTTAATAGGCTGCTGGCCTCCGGCCGGGCTTAATAATGTACTTTATTATCATATAACTCAACTATATTATAATCCTTTTAGAGGAAGACATTAGTGCGATACAGAATGGAAAAAACCCCTGTTATTTACCCTATAAAATCTTCTTATTCAGCTCTAAATTAGTTGTGTATTATGGTATATACGTTTATTGCATGACAGGTGAACGGTAACGGTTACAGCTTGGGTGCAAAATATAGTACTATTTGAGCAAAACTAAACATTGGAAAACCAGAAGATCAGATAGGGAAACATGTTTTGTCACTTAAAAGTGTAATGACATTTATTAAGAATTTTGCTATAATTTCACATTGCAATGACCTTAACTTGCCTTTGATGTGATATTTGATAAACTGTAGTGTAGTCGCTAACCATGAAATGTACAAATGTTGATACTCTTTTGCTATGCCCCTTTGTGTTACATTACATTACAATTTTTAAATATATAACCCAGTGTCTGTTCAAGTGCTAGATAACGGATTTAGAAATACAATTATCAGGATGGTATGCTATGGCCTTGCTGATGACCTTGTGTAATTATCATGCAGTCGGTTAATAACTATACACAGTAATGTTGTTAACTTGTTTAAAATAAGTGAACATTTTAAAAGTGTAGAATATTACCGATATACAATGTATAGAGCGTGTAAAATCACTGTCGTGAAGTGCACCCCATCCTCGTGTATATGAACAATCATGCACAAAGTGCATCAATTTGTTCATATAGCAGTGACAGCTAAAATTGCCAAAAAAAAAACTTTCAAAGCGGTGTAATTCAACATAGATCTATAATTATGTTCTTGAGTGAGCTAACACCATTGTTCAGTCGACCTCATGTAAATGTGGATATGCCACTATTTATTGTTCAGCTAAAAATGACATTTTTGCATATCACGCAGTCTGTGACGTAAATGGGTGATGTGTGCAATACATAAACATTGGTTCTACTATGTAATTATCATTTGTATTGAGATATTGGATAAATAAGTGATAACATAACATTTTAAAGCTTTCTAAGCCTACTGATGTCCAATAGAGGTATAATGTGTTTTATTGCATTCCTTGATGACGAAAATATGTGGTTTGATGAAATAATCTAGTCTTTATCTTAAATATTGACAAAGATGTGATACAATTTATTAAGTATGTGGCGGCGATTTTGAATAATGTATTACATGTACATTATACCGAAAACATAAGATTTGGTGAAATAATACCGTCTTTATCTTAATTAATGATATGATATGATAATTATTATATGACTTACTGATTTCATGGCGGTCATTTTGAATTTTGCATTATATTGATGTCGAATAAATGTATCGTTAGTTTTATTGCATCATGTCTGGATACAAAAACAAACATGTGGTCTAGTGAAATAATCTTGTCTCTATCTCAATTAGGGCCTATTGATGAAGATATGATAACTTTAGTGATTTCACGGAAGACATTTTGACTTTTGCCTGATAAGAGGGTCTAGACACCCATTTGCGAACCATATCAAACTTTTTCTTATTCTGTGGTCTATTCTGAACATGTCATATAGGTGGTATATTTTACCCACTGAATTCCCACATGATTACACAGGCTCTGGCACTAATTAGCGATTTTATCTTTTTTTTTCTATGTAAAAACTAATAGAGCAGACATGATAATACAACATCATAGGTGCCGTGCAAAACACGTTTGAACTTAACCTTAGCTGTCACTCAGTTGAAAGTTAGCAATGAAAAAACACAGGTAAATTAGAATTACACAATATCAGTACACAGTATAAACATTTAATCTACCAAATTGTCCAACTGGTGCAAAAGATATTGACATATAGGTTTTTCAGAATGCTATCCGGTGGCCATTTTGAAAATCGTTCTCCTGAGTTGCCACTATAATCAGTATGTATACCTGTTTTTTCTTACTCCTGGGGTGGTCCCCTAAGCGAATGTGTTGAGTAACTTAGGGGACACGGGACCCCCCCCCCCCCCACTGGGTTATTGGATTCTATTTAGCGTGGCTCGTATGACCAATAAATAGATCACACAAAATTGCTTTAAACATTCCCACAAAAGTGGTAAAGTAATATTCCAATTCGTAGCCTGTGTTATGTTCAGAGTCAGACCTGAGTTCAATACCATTTTTAAAATTCCTATTCCTGATCAAATTATTTTTTTAAATTCCGAGGCTAATTTCAATTCCTTTATTTTCATTTTTTTTTAATTACAATTCACATTCCAATTCCTAATTTATAGTTCCTTCCTCATTCTGTACTTTTTTAATATGCTATCGAATTATCTGATTTTAGACACAAAGTATTTTATTGTGAGAATAATAAACAACACATTGTATATGCGAGAGCATATATAAGTAGTAAATCAATCAGAATCATCTAAACTAATTATTGTGACATGTATTTTAATATAACTATGAGTTAAATTCTTGGTCATTACATTGGATATTTTGTATAATCATTGTATATTTGTTGTAGCATAAAAAAATTAGGTATCACGCGAATTTAAAGCTAAACTAATATTGAATGTGAAATACTAAAATCATCAGAGAATCATTGAAGTAGATTATGCGTGTTTTCAGATAATAAGTTACATGTTGTTTTATTTAAAAAAATGGTGGTGCTGTATTGTTATGCTAGAGCTAGAAAACTGTCACGTACAACACAGTGTTATCGTAACCTTACCCCCGCCTCTCCCGCTCTCTGTTACATCACACCTCTTTACTCTTTAAATAACACTGTGTATCCACTGTCATGTTATTAGAGTTCATTGACATAATTTATTGCTTCATCAAATTTAACTTATTAAAAGGAATATCATGATTGAATATATAATTTTATATTTGGTCTGTAATATTTATATTGTGATATAATTGTTTTGGTAATTCGACTGGTAAGCACATCAGAAAATAAAATACAAAGACAGACTCAGACAGAAGACTAATTGACTTTATAGTGCTGCGGCCATTCTCTAAAAGAGGCCTTCTGTGATATTTGTACAAAATAAGGCTATAAAAGGATTTTTCCACTCAAAATCCCACGAGAAAGAGGTATTACACATGCTCCCAGCTTTATTTGTTCAAAAATGATATTTTCACTCACTTGACCCTAAAATTGACCTTTTGACCTTGAAGATGACCTTGAATAATCCAAATAATTTCAGAAATGGGAGGTCGTTTTTTTGTGATATTTGTACTACATTAGAAATAGTTCTATTAAAGATAAGGTCCAAATTGAACAAATCAGAAAGATATACTACATAACAATCTGGTCGTACGATTTCAGAGCGCTGAAATTTATAATATTTCACTGATTCCGGATGCAGTCATTTTGTTATTTAACCTTGGACGACCTTGAAAATTAAAATTATATTTTAACTACTTTTTGTCAGGTATTCAATCAAGTGATATACGGCAATGTACATTGTGATATTTAACTCAGTATTATTTAACCTATTTTCTAAATATTGGTCAGCATATTTTTGAATTTCCACCAGTTTAAGATATAACTTTTAAGCAAAAACACACTGGATATTCCACACATTATGTGAAATAAGAGCGTAATAAAATATAATCATGCTTAGGTAAAATATATTTTCTAATGCAGAGATGTATTAATGATCATAACTGCTACATATTTAGCTCGTCCCAAATCGCTGATGCCACTTACATGTCTTTTATCACTTCTGCTTCATTCATAGCCTTGGAAAATATGTGCACAAAATGGCGTCAATGTCGCAAAAGAGACTGTGTTGGAATAACGCCGTAACCATGGCAACGCCTCAAATTTTTTTTTCACAACCATCCATTTTGTACCCCCGGTATATCACTGAATCAAAAAATATGGTTTTGCTTTGTTCTACCGTGGGGAGGGGTTCACTTTTTTTCACCCTCCTGGCCGCTGCACTATTAGGACTTACATGATAAAGCTAGACCCCATGTCCACCCACCTCATGCTTGCAGAACAACAACGATTTTAGGTTATTATTTTGCCAAATTGAATCGAAAAAACATATCAAAACGCTTGGTGTATTGGGTATATATCGTTATATAATGTCAATAACCTATATAATTTATAAGTATATTTATATTTATCTTAGGATATAATATCATTTTTTTGCGAATTTCAAACAGTGGAGCTGTTCAATACTAGCAATTAAATAATATCTACCCGTACATTTATGGAAATATTTGACTTTGGAACTTAAAGTGCTCCATAGAAGCATAACCACCCCTGGTGAACATGAAACATTCACTAATGCTGGCTCAATACTGGGCCAGCGTTAAAGACGCTGACAACACTAAGACAACACCGCATGAATGTATCAATTATACGGGAAGTGCGTTGTCGCTTATAGAGAACAACGACCGGTCTGGTGTTTTTAACACCCCACACCCCTCTGTGACATGCCCGTGCAACCTTCGAAATAACTGATACCACCCTCCACTACAATGTGACGTTCTTGCATTTCTGTTGAGATTTTTTTTGAAAAAATGAAAAAGTTTAATTCCTTTCTTAAGTGCACCCATTTGTTTAATAATTCCAATTGAATTCCAATTCCTTAAAGGGTAATTCCCATTTCCATTCCAATTCCTGGAATTAGACTTGGACTAATTCCAGGTCAATTCTGGAATTGAACCCAGGTCTGTCCAGAGTACCTCATTTTTTTCTCGATATTCAATAAAATCACCAAACTAAATTCACCGATTTCAGATTTCGGACCAAAACACCATGGTCACGGTTGTCCAATTCCCCTTCTGAGTTAATTAGGAAATTGTATACACAATTGGAGAACTCAGGTCTTAAAGGTGATCTATCACTTCATATATGGTATAAATAATTATGTCCTTATATGGGGTGAGTGGCTATCATGTGACCCTCTCAGAGGGTCACATGATAGCCAATCACCCCATATATGGTCTCACCACCCTAAATGAGCCGATATCCAAGGGGGTGGCTACTGACTAGAGAATCCCTACCCAAATTACTGCTTTAAATGGTTGTTTCCGCCTCTGGTGAATTAAGAAAAATACAGGAATGTTGTAATTATGTGAATAAATTGTAAGCACACACTGTTTTCACTATCTGTGATATGAGGTATAACTGTTATGTGAGATTTTCGGATGGACACATGCGGTGAGAAGAATTTGTGTCTTTTCTGGGAATGGGCGCAAGAATATTTCGGGAGATCTGGGCAAAACGGACCTTTTTACCAACATGGGTGCGTAACTCAAAACACATGAAGTTAGCATACTTTTTTTCGAAGCAGTTTTTGAAAAAGGACAGCTTAGGCTTTATTATGGTGTGTAGCATAGGGGGGCAGCTAGGGACGAAAATGGTGATTTCGGCCCTTGGAATGTTGGCATTATACATGCGTTTTAATGGGACTGGCATTTGGGGTGGTGAGACCATATGGGGTGATTGGCTATCATGTGACCCTCTCAAAGGGTCACATGATAGCCAATCACCCCATATAAAGAAACACTTGTGCCCCATCTTGTGGCAACTTCGATTTATTTGTCACAAATTTATTCATACTATATAAGGGGTGATAGATCACCTTTAAATTAAAGGATAAAGTAGTAGCTTTCGATGTCTCTATAAATTACTAACAACCAGGTTGTATTCTTGGAAGTGAGCTGATTCAGACAAAACTGAACAAAAAACTGAAAAACTGTTAAAATGTTATGTATTCTTTGGTTGATAATCGAACTAAGAAAGTCTTAATTTTCTAATTAATTAGCTAATTAACCGTTGCGTAATTGACACTATACTCGCTAGGGTAATTAGGTTATATATTTTTAAAATCAGCTTTCAAAGTCATTTTTCTTCTAAATCAAATTTCTAAAGGCCATAAATCGGTGACTTTTCAAACGATCAAGCTGCAATTTGTCGTGCGGATTCGCACAACCAGGCGATAGCCACCTGATTATTTTGGTCAACCCTTATCCTGCTAGACCCGTATATATGCGGTGTTAAGCATATTTAAAACCAAATAGTATGTCACTGAAATGGATATTAAATTTAGTGCTCAGTTAGTCAAATAGCTCAATTTAGAAGATGTCTATTTTCCAAAAATGTAATTATTTTTCGTCATTTGGAGCTGGAAATTGTGTTTATCAATTCCAGCTTCAAATGACGAAAAATACAATTGGAACAATTTAGCAGGACAAAGGTTAGGATCCGTATAACGGGATTACGCTAAATTGCGTTGTTTTCCATCAATTTTTGAGTTTTTGCAATCTGTTTTTTTCTAGTGATACTTCCGTCAAAGGTCCATCTTATGAAGTATACCTGTCATTGCCTATCTGAAACCCTTTAAGCGTTTTGAGCCTAAAACATTGCAAACAAAGTGTAACTTTTAAACCAGAAGACATAGCGCAATTCTGTTGAGCTCTGTGGAATGGTTTTCAAAAAGTAGCAAATGTATTGTCTCAAATTAGAACTTATCAAGTGCTTAATAATTCATAAAAGTTCATGAAACTATCTATCATGAACTTTAACGTGACACAATCAGGCTGAAATCATTGAAAAAACAGTATTTTTATTTTGGCTTCTTAATTGGTCTATAAGATGAGAACATATTCAGAAACTAGAATTGCGTACGTTTTTTAAAATTTGTGTTGCTCATTCACCAGTTAAACGAGAAATAAGCACAACATTTATTTTCAGACATGCTTGTCCGAAATAAGAAATACATGAATAACTGCTTTCGGCACACTTGCTACGTTGCCACACCAACCCGAAATGTGAAAGACTAGCGTGATTCTAGTTTATGAACATGTTCATCTTATGGACATATTGAGACGCCAAAAAAAACACTGTTTTTATAATTTAACAAACAAACCATGAGCTAAATTGTGACTTATCAAATTCATAGTAATTTATCATAATTCACGAAACTGTCCCTCATTAACTTTCATGAACTAGCCGTGAACCGAATTAAGTCTTATCAAGTTCACAATCATTTATCAAAGTTCATGAAACTGTGTCTCATGAACTTTCATGAACAAGCCATGAACCAAATTGATCCTACCAAGTTCATAAAAAATAATTACTGTTCAATAAACTCTCCATATGAACTTCATGAACTAAATAATGAACAGCATAATAGTTCATCAAGTGTTCATTAATATTTATGATTTATCACTTAAATGGTGAACGTCATCTTACTGGGGTGTCTTCAACTGCCTCAGCTAATTTATAAATGTGTAGCTGATATGTGGATATCTAGAAAGGCTTTATCATGGTCTGAAATGTCAGTTGAGACCCTGTAGCAAAAAACTTAGTTGAGCCATTTAAGCCTGCGAGATGAAGCTGACACTTAACCAGATATCATAAAAATGAAGTGTACCATGGATGCAATTATCTACACTAAAGTTAGCCATCTGACCAGGCTGTTATAAATATTTAGATCATTAAAATGTTCAGCGTGGCCTTTGACTGTGGGAGTTGTTGTTTCGTTTTTTTCTGATTTTAAAATATTTTTTTGAACAAAAATACCATAACATTAACTGGACAAAGCGACGTGGAAGATAGTGGAATCAATAGTGTAGGGTACTCTACAGGTGTGGAATTACTGGACACGTAATAATATACAGCCCATCCACGTTTAAATATGCAATATCAATAACACTACAGTGTATATATAATCATTTTGTACGCTTTTAAATATAATATATATTTTAATATAATATGTTTTATTCAAAGTGTAACGTTATAAATTTGAATGTAAATATATAAGTTATATATCATTATGGTATGCATAGGGCCTAATGAATGAAAACTATGGCAATACCCATTAAAGTTTCAAGCTCTCTATGAAAACCCCATCACCGTATTATGTATGTTTTTTGTTTTTTCTTTATTTGAAAACTGCACACTAAGACATGACAAATACTTTTTGTTACAGTTGCAATTTTACGAACCGCGTTCTGGGTATAATCATGGAGGATGTATCAAATTCTATGTTCCCCTTTACCTCAAATGAAACAACACAACCACCACCAACAGTGGACATGATAGACACAGCCAACACACCTCTGTCAGAAACATCGAAGACATGCATCGTCGTGGTCGGAATGATCATCAATGCATTTGGACTTGTCGGGAATACTGGTATACTGTTCACTATTTACAGGACTAAATCTCTGAGGAAACCATATAATATACTCATTGCCAGTATGGCAGTGAATGACTTGGTTCTCTGTGGATCTTTCAATATATTACAACTGGTGGCAATTCACCTCAGGGAATGTCCACTTACCTGGTTGTTACAAGACATCTTATGTAGAGTACATAGCATTGCAAAGCTTCAGTTTATGAGCGTGTCTCTGCTGCATGTAGCGGTGATAGCTATCCATCGATGCCTACTGGTATTTAACCAAAAGCGGGCTGAATATCTCGCCACCAAGAGGAACATCTTAATCCTCGTTTTCTGTCTACATATAACTTCTTTCATATTGTTCTGTACTCAAAAACTATCAGGTGAACATCGTTTTATTGGACCATTGGGATCCTGTTTAACTTGGAACTCTGAAGCCTTGACTGCACTTGCAGCTGTTTTTGTATCGCTCATTACAATCCTTCTACTGTTTTGCTATATCAGTATTAGCATGAAAGTCTCCAAGGTACGCAGGCAAGTACAATCAGAAATCACAGCAGGAGATCCGTCTAGAAGTAGCAGGAACAACCTGAGAGACACGTCTGTACATAAGAAGATACTACAGTGTATGTTTCTTATTATTCTCTTCTCAGTATGTAGTTATTTGCCTGGGATTGTTTGCTTTGGGAGATTGGTAAGGGGTTCATATGTGCCTCCTTCCTTGTTATCAGCGACAGTGTTGCTAGTGATGGTCAGTAACGCTGCAAGCTCTGTTATATATTGTTGTTTAGATACTATATTTCGTAACGCTTTTATGGGCCTAGTTATTAGTTGTCTAAATTTTTATACGACGACAACGAGCAACTAATAGAGTATACCCGATAATTCACTAATGTATGCAAGTGTTATTGAAGGTAATATCTGGAGGTATACATGTACATGGGTTAAATTCACATGGAAGATGATCAATCTACCAAGTCGATTTTTTATTTTGGAAC
>CAXHKU010000615.1:0-26849 GCA_964017125.1 Flabesymbios commensalis
TCTGTTAAAGGAGAATAGAATAGATGGATTTGAATATCCTCAGTGATTTGTTACATTTAATAAAAAATATATGCCCAGTTTAAAATTGCCGGGAATAAACCGCTCTCGTGTAATAAATTAAAATTGGCATGCATTTGCAGTATCCATTTTAATTTTCTAATACACTGAGTGAATGGAGGACCGGAAACGGTGTTGAGAATCCAGTTGTGTCCCAGGAAAGGGCTTCCCTCAAAACTGCCACTATAACCAGTAGAGAGCAGACGATAATAAGGCCAGAAATTTCGCCTTGGTGTGATGAAATCAAGTAAAATTTCCATTACAATTTACAAATGTCCAAATAAACGATATTCATAGATAATATATCTTGATTTTTTTTATTTCATAATGTTTAATTTCTAGCGTGCGAACACGTTTTTATAAAGCTCATGCAGACGAAATATTATGTCTTGTGAATGACCCTTGACCCGAGCCGGAAGTGAAATCTTTAATACAATCACAACAAGCTCTGCTCTGGCTTTGTGCAGTTTTTCGCACATCAAAGCTGCGGTTAATTCACATATTTCAACTTTTTATTGAGATATCATAGAGTCTATATATTTAATTCATATTGTTATTAATGTTTTCATATTCTAATCATTATAATACGTTGTGACTCAACACCAACCGGTAGAATTACACTGTTAGAATAGTCTCGGACTCGGTGCTCTCACGCACGTGTCATGGACATGGCTCATGCCTCAAGTCTCAAGACTGACTGCCAGCCTACCTCAGTACCTGCCTACTGGAAGGCTAACCGCCGGTACCGTCGTGGCTGGCCAGGCGGCTGTAGACGTGTAGATTGTAGTGTTACGGAGCCCATAAAGGGACATTAAGTGTGGTGATTTTTTTTATTTCGTTTGTACGAAATAATATTTCGTTTGTACGAAATATTATTTCGTTTGTACGAAATATTATTTCGTTTGTACGAAATATTATTTCGTTTGTACGAAATGATTTCGTTTGTACGAAATATTATTTCGTTTGTACGAAATAATATTTCGTTTGTACGAAATGATTTCGTTTGTACGAAATAATATTTCGTTTGTACGAAATGATTTCGTTTGTACGAAATAATATTTCGTTTGTACGAAATATTATTTCGTTTGTACGAAATATTATTTCGTTTGTACGAAATAATATTTCGTTTGTACGAAATATTATTTCGTTTGTACGAAATAATATTTCGTTTATTTCGTTTGTACGAAATATTATTTCGTTTGTACGAAATATTATTTCGTTTGTACGAAATATTATTTCGTTTGTACGAAATAATATTTCGTTTGTACGAAATATTATTTCGTTTGTACGAAATATTATTTCGTTTGTACGAAATAATATTTCGTTTGTACGAAATATTATTTCGTTTGTACGAAATAATATTTCGTTTGTACGAAATATTATTTCGTTTGTACGAAATATTATTTCGTTTGTACGAAATATTATTTCGTTTGTACGAAATATTATTTCGTTTGTACGAAATATTATTTCGTTTGTACGAAATGATTTCGTTTGTACGAAATATTATTTCGTTTGTACGAAATAATATTTCGTTTGTACGAAATGATTTCGTTTGTACGAAATAATATTTCGTTTGTACGAAATGATTTCGTTTGTACGAAATAATATTTCGTTTGTACGAAATATTATTTCGTTTGTACGAAATATTATTTCGTTTGTACGAAATAATATTTCGTTTGTACGAAATATTATTTCGTTTGTACGAAATAATATTTCGTTTATTTCGTTTGTACGAAATATTATTTCGTTTGTACGGAATATTATTTCGTTTGTACGAAATATTATTTCGTTTGTACGAAATAATATTTCGTTTGTACGAAATATTATTTCGTTTGTACGAAATATTATTTCGTTTGTACGAAATAATATTTCGTTTGTACGAAATATTATTTCGTTTGTACGAAATAATATTTCGTTTGTACGAAATATTATTTCGTTTGTACGAAATATTATTTCGTTTGTACGAAATATTATTTCGTTTGTACGAAATATTATTTCGTTTGTACGAAATATTATTTCGTTTGTACGAAATATTATTTCGTTTGTACGAAATATTATTTCGTTTGTACGAAATATTATTTCATTTGTACGAAATAGCGACCACCATATTGTAGATGGAAAGCTGAGCAAAGGCATATTGTGTGATAGGTATGTACACTGATTTAGCTTCAATCAGAATTGTATTTCAAAATCCAATATCAACTCAAGATGATATTTGTGAACTATTGTATGTTTTTTCACTGTTTGCAGTTTTTTAAATGCTGACCAATCATGCCTGATGTAGACATGTATAAGCTTGCAAGGCTTTATTACGACATGGGTCTTCTCTACAAGGATATAGTGTATGCGATGTTCTCAATTCACAATGTTGTATTATCCGAACGTCACTTAAAACGTATACTAAAACAATTGGGACTAGGCCGGCGCAAGGGATACACCCCTGCCGTGGACTTGGTTAACGTGATAGAAAAAGAGATTAAAGGTAGTGGACAGTTACATGGCTACAGATGGATGACTCAGAAATGCAAGTCAATGGGTTATCACTGTCGAAAAGAGGACGTGCGCACTATCATTGGTCTGCTGGATCCAGTTGGAAATGACATTCGCCGAAGAAGACGACTAAAGCGCAGGACATATGTTTCAAAGGGTCCAAACTTTATTTGGCACTTTGATGGCTACGATAAATTGAAACGTTTCGGAATTTGTATCCACGGGTGCATAGATGGATTTTCCAGACAAGTGCTTTGGCTTAATGCATACAACAGCAGCAGTGATCCGAGACTGGTTGGTGGGTACTACATCAACACTGTTGAGCAGCAGGGGGGTTGTCCCAGAATCATTCGCGGTGACTGTGGGACTGAAAACGTCCACGTGAAAGATTTTCATACTTTTCTAAGAAAAGATGGCGAAGATTCGAGAGCTGGAGACCTCAGCTACATTGACGGGCCAAGTACGTCGAATCAAAGAATAGAGTATTGGTGGAGTTTTCTACGAAGACAGTGCAGTGAATTTTGGATTAACTTTTTTAAAGAACTCGAAGGAAACGGTCACTTCAGTGGATCATACGTTGATGTGAATTTGATTCAGTATTGTTTCATGCATATTGTTCAGGCAAGTAAATAATACTTCTAAGAAATGTTATTGTATATATAATCAGATAAGGATTGAACTACATCACAATAATTTCATATCCCATATCCTTTGAAACAAAAAAATGTACATTATTTTTAAAAGCGAGATATGTACTGCTGATTTATCATGTATAAAAATATACAAAATATATGGTTTGTATCAGCTGATATCTAGTTACTATTGGGGACAGAATTATCTGATAAATAAGATAATTATCTAATGACTTTTTTATGATAAAACATTCAACCAAATTTACCTACCCATTCTCGCTCACACGAGAAATAGATACACAGGCCGAGGGTGGTCTAATTTCGAAATAGGAGATGCGAACGCATTAACATGCAGATGACATGCAGACAATTCCCATATCATGACTTATTATATTTGACGTATATATTATTTACAACTATCCCAATGTTCTTGCCAAACTAAAGAGGTAAAACTCTTTTTAGACGATCCAAACGATATCCTAGCCAGAATAGCACTGCATTGGGGGAATGCAATTATTCGCTATCAAAGTGGCGTTTTCGTTGTAGCAATACACAATTTAACACTAAAAATTAATCTTGGCGTTTGTTGTCGGTCCAATTTGACGTAAGTTTACACGAATCTCACAGCTTTTTCAATTTCGAAGCGTAACAAATTAAGTTCACAAAATCTATAACCACAGTAGCAAATAGAACAATTATCTTTAGGAAAATAGAAACAGTCAATGTGACACAATTTATACCCAGAAAAAAATAGAAAAATATACTAACTAGGCAAAAGTGGCTTTGAATCGGGATCAACTATTTAGCACGTTTTTAATAAAGTGCACATACAAGTGTTATTATTCTAGTCAGTGGGCGGGGGCCCTAGGGTAGTGGTTAGCACCGCTGCCTTTCACGCCAGAGTTCGGGGTTCGGTTCCCGGTCTCGGCGGTTTGAAAGAAACAAAAATGTTTCTTCCCCATCCACGTGTGAAAGTCAGTATTGTGGGGAACCTCCGTGACCGAGAGGTAGCGTGCTCGGCCTCAGACCGCCAGGGCTCGAATTTCGAATCCTGTGTCTGGAGGACAGTGTCATCTCAATCATCTCACCATCTTCAGTAGGTTCTCCTGGCCCCCTAAAGCCCGATTCATTTCATTTATATTCTAGTCAGTACCACTGTTTATTGGTTGAAAGGTTGTTATGCATACATGCAGTATTTCTGAGTAAAACTGTAAATAAAAAGCGCAGCGTAAAGTACTAATTATAATTATTGTTGAAAGGAGGGTAAAACAATTAAGTGTGTTGCGACATCGTTGAAGTTAAAGTTGATTCAATTGTATTGTTTTATTCTAGGATGACATTGATAAAGTTTTAGAAACGTGGAATAGTCACAACATTCGGCCATCACGGAATGCAACTGCACCAAGTGGACGCCCCTCCGTCATGTATAGATTGCCAAGTTTGTACGATACTCAAGATTATCTCTGCGAAGTTACTATCCAAGACCTTCTGGCGTGCAAAGAAGAATGTATTTTTAGAACAAAAATTGTCACAAATGATAAAGATATGTACGAGCTCTTCTCCATCATCCTGTCTGAGAAAAACCTCTGTTTCCCGATAGAAACTGAAGAGGCTACTAATGTATATCATGAGCTCAGACAAGAAGTATTACGTGTTATTGTCTAATCATGTCCAGCAATTACACGCTCATGAAAAATGATAATATTATAACCAGTTGTATTTCATTATGCGAATTATACGAGCTGCAGATGCATGGAAATATGATCATAGACCAAGCATTATATTATATTATATTATATTATATTATATTATATTATATTATATTATATTATATTATATTATATTATATTATATTATATTATATTATATTATATTATATTATATTATATTATATTATATTATATTATATTATATTATATTATCTTTTCACAAGGATCTCAGCTCTTTTTCTAACAAATAAATAATGTTTATATCATATAGATAAATCAATGGACAGGACTGCTCACCTGACCAGTGAAAGATTATATGAAGGCATTAAATTTAGTCTTGTTTAGGGAATCATTTCGTTAATTGTTTAAATTTGCACGGATAAAGCTGGTTTAGATTAATAAAGATGCAATATTGTATATAAGATCCAGAAAAAAAAGGATTAATTTAGGTTTCCGTATTTTATTTAGGACTGCATGTGTAACGTACATAAGTGACATGTTAGTGTAAATTATATTTTTTAATAGGCTACATTTCATTATAATCTGTAGATATTGGACGATGATTATGGTGGTTGATTGATTGTATGTGAGCGGTACATGTTTGTGCAAGGGCTCTCTGTGGGAGCCCCGGCCATTGATGACGGGGTTCCTTACATCCCTGAAGGCTCATTGTGAAAGTATTGTTAACTTGATTGGACCTGAATGATAATTATGGAGAAGATTATGCCGAGTAATGTACGTTAAATAGTTTTTTTCAATATTGAGCAAAAGAATAGTTAACGATTCACTTACTGATGTGTTGTATATTACAGGAATTTTATCTGAGTGATGTGTAAGACTACTTTGGTGAATGAACTTTAACACGAACTTTTCGCCGCACTTTATTTTCCTTGTAAGATTAGTCAGAGAACCTACATCGGTTACAAGTAGTAAGCTAGATTAGTTTAATTCTCTCTTGTACAATATCCCAGAAAAATACTTTGCTAAATTAAAATACTTTAGTCTGTGTTACTATTCGTCATGTGTTTTAATAATCCACAACACTGTCCTATCAGAAACAAGATCTTTTTAAAATTATGGCGTTGTAATCATGGTAATAAGAGCGACACAAGAGTGAAGCAGGCAACATCACTTTGTAATAAATAGGAAATCAGATTATTATATCATTCGCAAAGGAGAACTAGAAGGGAACTGTGACTTTTCAAGTAACAATTATGTTTGAACTAGGTTTTATGATTTTTTGTCAGCCATTGTGAATTTTGTTGGGTTAATTTTATTATGAAAGATTGATTGGAATCTTGTTCATGCTTTTTGTTGGCAGCCATTTTGATTTGGAATTTTAGATTTCAGACTGAAGAGTTCGGACTTCAGACTTAGAATTTCAGAAATCGGCAGTCCCCACTGAGCTTTTGTACTTTTATATAGATATATATTTGTTTGTGAAATGGAAAAACATTCAGAGGATCAACCCAGTAAACACATTATCTCTGTTGGCAAAATGATGTATCACTGTCTGCGACGCTAGCCCAACATTAAAACAACATTGGATCGACGTTTGGTGTTTGCTGGAATAACAACTGTTATTTTAATTTTGTAATGAAGCATTTAAAGGTTTCCACTTGCGCAAGTAGGTTATTTGCGCAAATACTTGACCACTTACGCTTACTACTTGCGCAAGTTCTTGTGCAAGTACTTACTCACTTGTGCAAGTACTTGCGCACTTGTGTACTTGCGCACTCGTGTACTTGCGCACTTCCGTTTTTGAGCAACCACGCACTTTCGCATGTACTTGCGCAATTACTTTCTTAAGCACTTGCGCAATTACTTGCTCAAGCACTTGCGTACTTACGCACTTGTACAAGTAATTGCTCAAGCACTAGCGTACTTGCGCGCTCACGCACTTGCGCATGTATTTGCACACTTCACGTGCGTACTTACTTGCGCAAGTACTTGTGCAAACACTTGCGCAAGTACTTGCGATTTTACTCATTTACATAAATACTTGCGCAAGTACTTGCTCAAGCACTTACACACTTGCGTAAGTACTTGAGCACTTGCGCAAGGACTTGCGCATTTGCGCAGGTACTTGAGGACTTGCGCACTCACGCATGTATTCGCGCACTTACGCTCGATCTTGTGTACTTGTACACTTTACTTGCGCAAGTACTTGCGCACTTACGCAAGTATTTGCCCAAGTACTTACGCACTTGCGCAAGTATTTGCGCACCTTAACACTCAGTCGGGTTTTGTACTTTTGAATATACAAATATTTGTTTGTCAAATGGAAGCACATAAAGTGTGTCCAGTAAACACATTGACTTGACCCCTGTTGGTTTAATGCTGGTTATTTTAATAGTCAAGTATAGCACTTAAAACGTTACTACTGTCCATAGTAAATACTCAAGGTTCGTTCAATGGTGGGCATCCGTCTGCAAGACTGCATTGAAACAGCACTAGGCGAATGCAATTTAATTATCAAATCTAGCATTTAAAGGGTTAAAAGGGCGATCCAGCCTAGACAGACTGCCCGCATTTCAGCCTCAGTCTATTCATACCACGAATGTGGCTGCATCCGACATGTACACCATTGAACCGACATCGGCCCACAAAGTGATCCAGAAATCCTGAATAAATCCGGAAGAACAGCTCTGAATTCTTAAAAAAAAGTTATAGCATAAAACTTAAATACCTAAGGATCAGTGTGCCAAGGTTTGAAGTCGATTGGATAAAAACTCAAGGAGAAATAACCCATCGAGATTTAACATTGATCCACATAGTGATCCAGAAAATCCTGAATAAATCCGGTCAAACGACTGGGAATTCTTAAGAAAGATATGAGACACATCCCCGATACATAAGGATCATTGTGCCAGCGTTTGAAGTTGATTGAATGAAAACTCAGGGAGAAATAGCATTCCAATTTTTGGACAGAGGGATACAAACTAGAAAGAACCAAATAAAACTCAATATGCTTGGTCACAGTCCAAGCTTAATAATAGCTAGATCTTAGTCAATCGTATACGTCAAAATCTATATAGATCTTTTCAGTCTGGTGAGATCAAAGTAATAATAGTCATCACGTGCAACTACAAATAGGCCCGGTTTATTGTAAGCTTAGGAGTGCAAATTATTCTGAGACCCTAATGTAATATTTATAGGCAGTTATCGCACAAAATGTAAATTCATGTTAATACTTTTTTTCGATCAAGGGGTTATTGAGCGTAATAAAGGCGTAACCGTTTCTCCGAGACAAACAAAAAATGCGCCAGACTACTGAATTTGACAGAGGTTATCCGTCAGACAAACTTTAAAAAAAAATAGGTAACAATGTTTGCTGTTAGAGTTTACATGGAGTCGTGGCTGATACAATATTACTAAATCATTGAATGTTCTTTTTTATGTAGATTTAGTAAAAAAACAAATGTGTTTCTTCTTTACCGGACAACCATATTTATTAGCGGACAACCTTATCTCTAAGTTTGTCCGCCGTACAACCTGTCTCACCAGCCTTATTCCGATCCCTGAAAAGGTCATACGCATTTTTATTGCTATACATTTGATCATATCAGGTGTGGTAATACTGTTTTTTTTTAACGCCTTAAGTATATATATTCGAGCAGAATGGCGCATATAGCTCATTTCAGATGAATAAATTTCGATCTACGCCAACGTTAAAAATGATTACGACTTTAAGCAATACTTTTTTCATGAAGAAACGTGGTCTCGATAATAGAGGTAAGAGCGTATTAACAAAATTATTCCATACTAATAAAATATTATAAAATGTGTTGTAATAGTAAAAATGAATTATTTTAGATCCGCTGTATAAGCAATTAAAAAGAACAGATACCAAAAATACTCTACTACAAAAACTACCACAAGTAGGCCTACTTACATCATTCCGGCTCATAAGCATCGATTTGTTCTCAAATATCATTCTAATTACTTAACGGTATATGTACATGACCTAATGGCAGGTTCATGCACGAGTGTTGACTTGTAGGTGTGAGCTTGAAATTAAAAGTTCCAATCATGATATTTTTTAGCTAGCTGGATTCTAATAGCGAATCAGACTCAAATCAGTATTTTTATTTTGGCTTCTTAATATGACCATAAGATGTGAACATGTCCATAGACTAGAATTGGGTTTTAAATTTTGTGTTGCACATTTACCAGTTAAGCGAAATAAGGACGACATTTAATATCGGACATGCATGTCCAAAATAAGAAATACGGAAATAACTGATGGGGCTTTCGGCACACGTGCTACGTTGTCACAGTAACCCAAAATTTAAAAGACTTCCGCAATTCTAGTCTAAGGACATGTTCACCTCTTATGGCCATATTAAGAAGCCAAAATAAAAATGCTGATTTTTTAATGATTTTAGCCTGCTTTGCGATATGAAAAAAGGTACAGAACCAAAGTTTTGTATTGTAGAAGTTTAATCATTAAAATGTGATCATGCATATACTATCCAATCGGCAAGCATTCCAATCACCTTCACACAAAACTTAAACCATTGAAGGCGGTTAACTGCCTCATTGGAAACAACATCAAATAATAGAGCATTACAATAAAACCCTTTATTATTTACTTAACTACAACACGTAAATAGGTAAACGTGAACAATCAATGATCGACGCTTTTCACTATAATTTGTTTTAATTGTATCACAATGTAGTATACAGAGTGAGACTTAAAGGGAAATGCGCAGGCTAAAATCATTAAAAAAATCGGTGATTTTATTTTGGCTTAATAATATGACCATATGATGTAAACATGACCATAGATTAGAAGAACAGCAAAAGTTTTGAAATTTTTGTACTGCGCATTCACCAGTTAGACTAAATATAGAGACGAAATTCCTGATTTATAATTATCGACAACCATGCCAAAAATAAGAAATACGGGAATTTCGTCTCTATATCTAGCCTAACTGATAAGTGCGCAGGACAAAAATGAAAAAAAACTTTTGCAGTTCTAGTCTATGGACATGCTTACATCATATGGCCATATTAATAAGCTAAAATAAAATCACCGATTTTTGTATGATTGTAAGTTAGGCCTGGGCATGTCCCTTTAATAGCATACTTTGTGAAACGAACATCACGAGTAAACGAACTTTGTGAAAAGTACTTTACAATAAAAATATTCCGTTAGGAAAAGTACAAAAACTAAAATAAATGTTTTGCGCAACACTATGATGTTATTAGGTATCCTCTATAAGTTTGGGGATATGTATATGTGTATCCATTTTCTAGTGATAGGCCTGACGAATGAATCTACTACAGGGTGAGGTACCTTCAGTTAATGCCCATCTGCAAGTAGGTATTGAAATAAATTCGCTACGTAGTTTATTCCTTAACATATACTCCAATACACCTTTCCAAGGCTCTTAAGTTAACTATTCATTTTCAAGGCCCCCAAAACGCAATTTCTCCGTGCATATTACAGTTTACACAAGCTGTATCCACTGATGGAATCTAAATCTTTATAAGTTAAATTCAATGCTGTTTAAGACCACATGGGATAAACAGCAATTTTCAATGCTTTTCAAGGCCACACAAAACTTAAACATAGACTTTTTAAAAATTGAATACTTGGGTCATTGGAAACAACATCAAATAACAATTAAAAACTATATATATTACAACTTTAATACTTACCTACAACACCTAAATTGTATTTAAAAGTACCGACTAGTTTCACTATAAAAATAAAATAGTAAAATGGTATCACGATGGTAGTATACAAAGTGAGACCCACATCATTTGTGAATACATTATTGTCATTTCGTGTTTTATCCAGCCAATGCGTAGGAAAATTAGGAAACACTACCTCACAGTAAAATAAGATATATATTCTCTTAGGAAAATTACAAAAAATAAAACAATATTTGGCGCAGAACTACGATGTTGTTAGTTGTCGTATATTACAGGTACCTTTAGATAATGTCCATCTGCATATAGTTGGCATCTAGTATTGATATAAGTTCGCTACGTAGTTCTGGGTATGACGAATATGTGCATGGTAGCTCAATAAGTGGACCACATGTGTGAGCCTGTGGTGCTCTGCCACATCCCCGCATGCGGTTGAATGTTACTTGTATCTGATCTGTGCATATAACTTCGGCCCCAGTGAAATGCCTTAGGAATTTTTTCAGCATTCTTTCATCATCATCCAATCCCTTTATGAATTGCTTCAGGTATGATAGAGCTGAAGTCTGCTCCATTCCGACAGGATAAGACTGGAGCAACTTGATTATTTTGCGAGCTGTCGGTTTTTTTCTCTCGTATAAATCACGCAGCAGGGCTATATTTGGTAGTAGTTGATTAAGTCCATCCCTAGATGAATGTGCGATAGCATCCAAAGCATACTTCGCTTCTTGTATCAGCTCCTTGTGTGCGATGCTTATAATAACCGGTAGCAATTCGTCCTTTGAAGGAATAGTGTGACAATTTACCCGAGACAAAAGGTCAATAAAATCATCATTATCATCAGCATCAAGTGTTATTCCAGAAAGTGCTTTGTCAATGACCTTTCTGTCCGTGCTTGGTAAAAACATTCGCAGAGATTCAAGGAGAATATCTCCTGAAAGTTCGGTCTCACTGTAAATAATTGCCACAGAAAAAGCAAATGAGAGTTCCAGTGGATATATGCTGGACTCTTGATAACCCTTCAGTAATATTCTACCTACTGACTGCCACTCACCCTGACCATAATCTGGGAATAATGCTGGAACGCGCTCATTCTCGCCACATGAAGATGTCAGCATGAAATTCTTCCAAAATGAGTATGCTTCGCGAGATAAGCCTTGTGCATCACTACCAGCTTCATCCACAAAACGAAATCGTATTTTTGCTTCAATTATTGCTGGATCCATAAAAATGCGTACCATCTCCTCCTGCAGTTTCGCTCTGTGTATACTAATAACGTGATAATCGCATGGTGGTGTTGGTGATCTTGGTGGCAAAATCATAGACAATGTGTCTGTGACAGAACCAGCCAAAGGTTCGAGAAAATTATCTGTGGTAGTTTCCCCAGATGATTCGACTTGTACAGTGCATGAGGGTTCTGGCGGTGTGAATTGATTTATGTCTTGACCTTCCATGGATAAGGGATTAGGAGGCTGATAAAAGATAGTCTGTTCCAGAAAGTCACTGTTGTTAATTTTTCCAAACTGAATTTCTGGATCAGAGTCATCAGACAGTAAAACGCACTCGCTTTGGTGTCCCATCGCCGATTTATCCTCGTATAGGATCTGTTCGCAGCTTTGTGTCGCACTAAGTGTTTCATCCACTGATATCAAAGAGGGTTCCACAGGTGATGACTCTGCAATTGGTCTGACTTCCTCTGCCTTTTTTTGCTTTACGTAATCTGTTCTAATCTGAGGAGAGTCTAACTCTATAGCACTTGTAATAGATGAGCTAGGAGTTGATGAGCTACTATTTTCAACAAATGCGAACAATTTCTTGGTGCTAGCGAGATACATGCGAAGTGGTCTGGCTTTCGATCTGTCGTAACAGTCATCGACTGTAGTGGTCTCGTCAAATTTTACACGGGTAGCATCCGTAATGTAAAAGTTAAATTCATCAACCTTGCCACGTCTGCTGTCATCGGACGGGAAAAAGAGTTTTTTGGCTCGCTGCAAGACATCTGTGAGCGTCATATCATTGCTGAATAGCTCGTAACGTGTTCCTCCGCCACCTGGTCCTTTAACCTGTTTGTAGTCCTTTAATTGCATGTCATAGTCCAACCACCCTAGCGCTACACGACGGTCAGGCCTACATGCATTTTTATTACCTTTTTGTCTACACGACCGTCTCTGGTGTTCATTTCTATCCATTTTTACTTTTTTCATCAATTTTTCAACAAGAGGTCTTTTTCGGTCGCTTGCCGGTGATGTATTTTTGTCTGCATCAGTGACCTCCATACTTTTCACAAATGACGATATGGCTATTCTATCACCAAACTTAGGTAAATAAACCTTCAGTTCTTCGTCAGACATCAAGGTAATAACGTCTACATCGATCTGAAAATAAAGAAACAAACGGCTCTTGTGAGAAACTGTTCTTCGCTGCGAAACATTTTTGCAAGTGAGAATAACGATGTCTCATTACTATTTTTTATCTATATTTCTCTACGCTACATCTGATACAATTATGTTTGATAGTTTGGAGAGAAAAAATGATACCGCAAAACTAATAAGCATATAAATGGAGAGATTTCATCAGATATATTAACCTGCCAGTTGGCAAAAGCACCCTTTACGTTCCGCGCTTTTTCCTGCACTATGAAACTGAAACATAACTAGATTGCCTGTTGCTGAAGCAACATGAAGTGAGTTTGACAGTTGGAATAGAGAGCTTGGCTGGGCGATAATAGGGGATTTTACCTGATTTGATTTGATTTTAACATAATTTTTTACATATCGGCCATTTTTATTTTTTGTCGGCCATTTTGAATTTTGTCGGCCATTTTGGATTTTGTCAGTCGTTTTCGATTCTGTTTGGAAAGTGACTTATAAATAGGAATTTAACCCTCTGGATCCAAATGTCAACTCCTTTTTTGTCTCAGTTTCCAATATATTTCGTTTTCAAATTTTATAATGCAATCTCTTCCCATGGAATTTCCCAAAGCTCTCGGCAAGCGGGTGACAATGGGGAATTTTACTGTACCGTAATGGAACCGCCCCGAGGTGATGTCCTGTATATGAGTTTTATACCCAGAGGGCCTAAATTTACCTCCTTTTTAGCCTCAGACGCACGTTTTTTTGTAGTTTTTAATCCAGCCAATTTGCTAATGTTATTTTAATGGGATTGTTTTTGAACGGCCACAGCGTTGACTGGACATATTGTCTTGAGTTGAGTTAGAAGCTTGTTATAAATATGGGTCAGGCACTAGCATTTATTAAGAAATAATACTAAGGATTTTATTATGAGGTACCTTGGTACAAAAGGATGTGGATGTTTATATCAGAACTTTCTCGTGCCCTCCCTATGGAAATAGTGGGGAACACAAAACTATTTGTAATTTGCATTGTAATTATATGCAAATAATAACCAAACTGTATATTAAACTAGAAGTAAGCGTTTACCATGTAAACATCCAAGAAGGCTCCCCCTCGCACTTTTCAAATAAGAGTTATACACTAATTAAAATTTTACCAGACCAGGAGCTCCCGCTCCGAATTGGAATTTGATTTAAGCAATTTTGTGTAGGGTTATTAATGTAGTCCTAGGTTAGATCAAAAATCAAGATGCAAGACAACTAGGTCTAATAAACTCAGTCTAAGAGGAAGATAAGAACTAGACAGTCTGTCAGAGATTGCAAACCCCCATTGAAATTAATTATCCTAATTAGTATCCCAGTGATGGTTTACCTATCTGGCATGGTTTACCCGATATCAGGTCAATCGAGGTAAATGATGACTGATTCACGGTCATTTTGAATTCGATAGAGACTAGTTAAAAAAATTCAGGGTGCATCGTCCCCCGAAACCTCACATTTTGTTTTATAGTAATGGACTAGCATCTAACACAGTTTGCAAAATATTGGGCATGTGAAAGTAAATAATGGCCGATAGGCGGCCATTTTGAGTGTGATCCAGACTAATTTTTTCAAGATGCATCCTCTCCTGAAATATCACATTTTGTTTTATAGTAAAGGTCTAGCCATCTAGCACGGTTTACCAAATAACGGCCATGCGAAAGTGAATAATGGCCTAAAGGCAGCCATTTTGAATTTGATCAAGTCGAAATTTTTCAAGATGCATCCTCTCCTGAAATCTCACATTTTGTTTTATAGTAATGGTCTAGCAATCTATAGGCGGCCATTTTGAATAATATTTTGGTAATATTTTGTTAATAAATGTGTAATAAATTGTCGTTTTTGTAAGTATAAAACAACATTCTGGCAAAGGTGACATTTTGTGATAATTTGTGAGGGGGTGGTGGGGGGGCTCGCTATCTATAGGTAGGATGTCGGCATGGTGACCACAAGGTTATGGGTTCGAATCCAGTAGTGCTAACTGGTTTATCAAAGTCGTGATGGTGAGTAGCCTACAACTGTCTATACTTGGGTGTACCTAACAAATTATTTGGGAGTCTATATTGCAAAGAGTAGGGGCTTTCCTCACGGGTCCGGGTTCTGTTTGTCAGCAATATCTCCATAACTATGCAGACTCTAACGAGACGCAAAACACCAATTCAGCAACAACAAGTTCATGCTAGGGCTAATATCAGTTATTTTTTTACATCAAAACGCATAAGATAATAACATTTTTATACTTTGTGGATAAACAAAATAGACAAGTTCCAACACGCAGCTTGGGATACGAGATTATAGACTGCTATCATGTAGACTCTATTGAGCTCCCCCCCCCCCCCCTAAAAAGAAAAAAAACTACCTCGTTTTGTTTATGAAATGTAGTTAATATCGCTGAGTCTAGTCATGCTAGCCCGGTGTTTAGACTACCCCCTAAGCATGCTGAGCAGGGCTAATTTTTCGTCGCTAACCTGCTCAGGCTAACACCGTGTTAAGCCTAACCCTGCTTCATGAATATGGGTTAACGTTAGCGTTGAGGTTATCCCAGAGGCTTAGTTAGCCCAGTCTTAGCCTCGTTTCATGAATACGGCCATATTGTGCCAAATTTGGTGCTTCAGTCCGCAAGTCAGGATTTTTTGGCTAAGTGACTCCACTAGCAGTGGGTCCCATATAGGTGACTTTAAGTCCGGGAACGTGGGAACTTCCGAACATGGGAACTTGTCCCGATATAGATTAGGCCTACTTGAAGTAGAAATATTCTAATATTTGGTTAATACCATCTATAAAAAGGATAACAATTTCGTTGTTGTGGGGTCGAGCGGGATACGAGGATAACCCCCCAGAGGGCGGTTTTCGATTTGCTGGTTGCAAAATTTGGAAATTATACAAACGTGTGTTGGAGATGAAACTATACGTAAGCTGTGTCAGTTTTACCTTATCCTCCACCATGCGGCGTACTGTAACTTCGGCGATCCCCCTTCTCTCCAAAAAACCTAACAGGTTCTCATTCATGACCCACCTGAAAAAAATGATACGCATTAGGGATATATAGGCTACGTTAGGCCTTAATTAATTATTATACACTATCGTCATTCTATACTTTTTCACAGAGATAACATATCATTTTAGGCCTAGGGTCTATATGCCGGAAGCACCCTAAACAGTGCTAAAGTAGCCTACTCTCTATTTTGAAACAATGAAATATAGGTATTTAACGATAATAGATCCACCAGTAATATTTTCATAACTGAGAAATGTCAAGGTCACATAAATTTAGCCAAGGTCAAGGTATGCAGCCATTTTGAATAGGAAAACTTCTTTATCTTCTGAAGCAGTAGTCATGATTTTAAAAACAAAATATATGTATTTAAAAATGCTGAATTCGCTAGTAATATTTGCATAACTGATAGCCTATATGTCAGGGTCTCCATTAACTTAGCCAAAGTCAAGGTCGGCGGCCATTTTGAATGTTAAAACATCTCTATCTTTTGAAGCAATAGTCTTGATTTAAAATACAAAAAAATGAGTATTTAACAACGCTGAATCCGCTAGTAATATTTTCATTACCGAAAAATGTCAAGGTCACATTAATTTTGCCAAGGTCAAGGTCGGCGGTCATTTTGAATATTAAAACTTCTCTATGCTTCGAAGCAATAAAGCAATTGTCATGATTTTAAAAGCAAAATATGGGTGATGAGCGATACTTAGGCCTATAGGCCCTAATCCACTCTAATATTTTCATAACTGAGAAATTTCAGTGTCACATTAATTTAGCCAAGGTCAAGATCAGCGGCCATTTTGAATATTAAAACTTCTGTATCTTCTGAAGCAATGAAGCAAAAGTCATGTTTTAAAAAGCTGAATACGAGTATTTAACAATGCTGGATCTGCTAATAATATTTTCGTAGCTGATAAATGTCAAGGCCACATTAATTTAGCCAAAGTCAAGGTCGGCTGCCATTTTGAATATCAAAACTTCTCTATTTTTTAAAGCAATAGTCATAATTTAAAATGCAAAATATAAGTATTTAACATTGCTGAATCAGCTAGTAATATTTTCAAAACCTAGACATGTCAACGTCACATTAATTTTGCCAAGCTCAAGGTCGGCGGTCATTTTAAATATTACAACTTCTATATTCTTCAAAGCATTGTTAAGAAGCAAAAATTATTGTCATCATTTAAAAAACGAAATATAGGTACATGTAGGCCTAATGAACGATGCTGAATCCGCTAGCAATATTTTCAAAACTGAGACATGTCAAGGTCACGTTAATTTAGCCAAGATCAGGTTCGGCGGCCATTTTAAATAGCAAAACTTCTCTATCTTTTAAAGCTATGAAGCAATAGTCCTGATTTAAAAAAGCAAAATAGAAGTATTTAACAATGCTGAATCCGGTAGTAATATTTTCATAAGTGAGAAATGTCAAGGTCACTTTAATTTAGCCAAGGTCAAGGCCGGCGGCTATTTTGAATATTACAACTTTTCTTTTTGAAGCAATGAATCAATAATCATGATTTTAAAAGCAAAAAATGAGTATTTCACAATGCTGCATCCGCTGGTAATATTTTCATTACCGAAAAATGTAAAGTTCACATTAATTTTGCCAAGGTCAAGGTCGGCGGCCATTTTGAATATTAAAAATTCTCTTCGCTTCGAAACAATAAAGAAGTTGTCATGATTTAAAAAGCAAAATATAAGTATTTAACATTCATGCGCTAGTAATTGTCAAAAAAACGAGAAATGTCAAGGGTCACATTAATTTTGCGAATATCAAGATCGGAGGTCATTTTGAATATTAAAACATCTCTATCTTTTGGAACAATGAAGCGATTGTCATTGAAGTGATGATTTAAAATCTAAATATAGGCATGCTTTTGGCGATGCACACAGTATCCATTGGTGATTTGTTTCGAGAAACTGAGCAATATCAATGTAAAAATTTCTTGCAAAGGTCTAGGCTGGCAGCCATTTTGATTATCCATGTCGCTTCTAGGGCTTTCATTGTTTACTGCTACTATTAATTAATCACCAATGACATACTACATGTAACTATTGAACCACTAGTAATGAAGTTGTACTTTCACGTTTACCAGCGCTGGTTGTCATTTTTCACCTTCATGGGATGTTTTAGAGTCATATAATAAGGTTTTCGAGGTCACTGGTGGCTGTAATGACATTATTGATATCATGAGTGGATTTTCACGTATTACGTAGCTATTACGCCATTAGTAAAAAACTGTTTTTCCACTCTGACCGCTGGTCGTTCTCCTTCACCTTCATGTGGTATTTGAAGGTCGCAGAAGCTTAGAATTGTATTTTTAAGCCCATAAATGATTTCTACACCGCAAAATTAGTCAAAAATGACATATTACACCATGATTACGTGAATTCCATGAAAAACGTTACCAAACACACAAAAATAAAATTTCTCATTTTTTGGCCATTGAAATTTAGATCTATGGGATTTGAAAAAGTGCGCCCTTTTGCTTGCAGTCGAATTCTCTGAGGTGTCTTATTTTAATTCAACCTCAATAATTTGATTGATCAATAAAACTATGTTAGATGTTTTATATCGTAGCCGTGAATGTTTAGATCATCCTGGCACCTACCATATGGAGTTCTTAACTTATGTTCTACAAAATATCGCAACAAAAAAACTGATGTTTTCTGGAAAAAACACAAATGACCCTGTGTGATTACGTAACGAAAACTTAAACTTTTGAAAATATTTTTTTATCTGTTGCTTTTAATTATGTGAAAAAAAAATGACAAATATTATGCAATTATCATGTAAGTTTCCATATTATTCGTTCTGTGTTGCCATAGTACCCACAAGGAGCTGCATGAGGCGACGTATGAGTGTTATGCATATAGTTATATCAATATACCTTCTGTAAGTTATTTCGAATCAGAGAGAGTAGTGGACATTACGAAATCACAAAAATCACCGTTATGTGATCACATACATGACAAATAGGTCACAATATGTCAAACAGAGTTTGTGTTAATTCTGATCTAAAATTAAATTTTTGTATAATAAAATGCTTTTACATACAGGGGTCAGATATAACCTTTGTTTTTTTATCACTTTTGGGACGGGTAAAATCCTTTAATCGATTTCATGATTAAAAATTAGGTTATAGTGGCCATCTTGAATTTTCGCTTGTCCAGTTTTTAAATTGTTAAAATTATTTTGTACAAAATTCTATTTTACTAGAAAATTTGCATTAAAAACACATATTAACTTATGTTATTCAGAATGCATAGGCCTACTGTGAGGTTTTTACATCAGATGGAGAAAACAAAATGAATTGAGCTCAATTGGTTATTAAGTTATTAGCATATCAATATTATATAGTAAGCTACTAAACACCACTAGTGATTACGTAATGCACAGAAATGTGATTACGTAACGATGTTATTTATTCATTGAAAACATGTTAGTGAGCAATTTTGTTAAAAATAGTGCTTTTCGTATTCTACAATAGATTAATTACTATTAGAACTAAAAAAGTACCTAATTTCTTTCATATTGCAGCTGTTTTTTTAATCTGAAAAATAACAAATTTTTACGCTTCCATTTCCATGTGATTACGTAACGGGAATCCCAGAGGTTGTTACTCCTTTATGGGCAATGAAACTGGTTGATGCATGCTGTAGTATTGTTGAGAAATGTCATATCATGGCATACGTGTATATGAGCAAAATACATCTAGTAATGCCTTCATGCAGTGCGAGTTGAAATTGCAAAAAATGTGTTCAACTCGTGATTACGTAACGCTGGAATTCACGATTATCGGATTATTAGTTAAAAATCTGTGATGGAATCTGTACACTTTTCTTGTGCACAAACATCGTTGTCCCATGTGGTATAGGGTCTATGATTGACCTGTTCAAGCCGTTTGAATATCCAGCACAATGTTAAATAATTCTAGCATTCATGGGGGTGCACATGGGTCCTGGAAATTATTGATTCTTTCCACTTCACTTTTTACCCATTGTTTGGCTCAACTATTCTCTTTTTATATGTTTTCACTTCATTATTCATAAGAGATTGTCTTTATTCTAGATAAGATTTAGACTAGACAGGGTCTTGCGCAGCTTTCGTTCAAGAGGGGGGTCAAGAAGTAAAATTTAGAAAAATATGGGGGTTCCGGGGGCTTGCCCCTTGAAATCCCTGGAATTTTTTTCAAATCTGCAGCTCAAGGGGGTGGGGTCAGGACCCCTCTGCCCCCCCCCCCCCCCCTGTGCACGCCCCTGCTAGATAGGCCTTTACATTTTATAGCTTAGTTTTTTACACTATTGAGAAACTGCAACCCTCGATCTTCGGTCCCTAAGAACAGGCGCTTCGCCGTTCGTTCGATTCGACTTTTAACCCATGTGCTCCCTCATTTATATAGGCCTGTCACCCTCTGAGCCTGACCACCTATGGCTACCGCCGGCGCAAAAATGCGGTAGTTCTAAAGGGACAGGCTCAGCGGGTCTAATTTTGAGCGGTTATTTGCAAACTATAAGCAAAACAATAAATGCCGCCCGCAGCCGCTTTAAGCCTTACTATCAGCCATAGTCCTACCTAGTAAAAACTAGAGCAGGAGCTCCCGAACTCCGAGGCCCGGCTTTAGTTTGTTTGAGGGACACCCGAGAGTGAGTTCCGAAGTTCCCAAGTTCCCGAAACTTCAAGTTCCCAAGTTCCCGGAACTTCAAGTTCTGAAGCTTCCAAGTTCACGGAACTTCAAGTTCCCGGAACTTGGAAACTTCGGAGCTTGAAGATCCGGGAACTTGAAGTTCCGGGAACTTGGGAACTCACTCTCGGGTGTCCCCTGTTTGAGTGTTATAGAAACAAATTCGGCTTAATATTTTGTATTGTAACCTAGTCTACGCCTATATTATAACCACTGATAACCGAGACATAGGCCTACCAAAATAATTTCCGAATCTTCCTGAGAGTTAAGTGTGTTTAGTTTGGTCGACCAAGAGCCGTGGTAATGGTTGAAAGTTAACCTGCATGCAAGTGTACATACACAACATGAAAGCTGAAAACTAAATGAGCGTGCTGGCCACGCTGCTGTGCTTTTATACAGTTATAGTCAGGGGAGTGTAGCCTCTTACCAAGACTGGTGGTGTGCAGCCAATTCAGCGGAACTGAGGGACTTTCCCAAATGCTATAACATCCAACGCCCCTACTAAATAATTCGACTACCGTGTGATTATTTTTGTTGAACCCAAATCCTCATCACTAAAAGTGCGTATACATGCCCACCATCATCTACGTGGCATGTGCTATTAAAATACTTTTTTTTCAGTTAGCCTCTAATTATATAGTATAAGAGGAAATGTCGTGTTTTATCTGACAAGTCATCTGAGCTACCACTCTCCTAGCACTCCCCGTGCTCGTATGAGGGCAGACCGATATTGCTCAATTTGTGTCCGTCTACTGGTCGGATGCTACCCACTAGGCAATATGTAGATCACATCATCTTTTTAGTTAGTAACTCAATTAAAAACATCAATATTTTCACTGGCAAAATCCCTGCCAAACACATAGGCCTACACTAGTGTAATTGGACCAATTAAACTGTATGTCATGTAACTAGTCATTGCGGGCAAATTGATATACGGAATTCGCGGGCAAATTATTTATTTCAACCGGGCTCGGCGGCGCGCTGAAAATTTTACATTTTGTTACATGTTTATATGGAACAGTTCTTGAAGTAAATTATTTATTTATTTCGGGAGTCCGCCCGAAATTATTTATTTCAAAAATACTCCTGCCCCCCCCCCCCCCACCTGGGAATCTAATGGTGGCCCCCTAATTGAATCCATGTCTGGTCCCCTTTTAATATTAGACCAGCAAACGCGCGGCATCGGCCCTATGTTGGGCCAACGTTGTAGACGGTGGGCCAGCATGTTCCGGCATTGAGTTGATGTTTCGTTTTTGTTGGGAAATACTCTTATTCTGTACAACAAGGTTGACAGCTATAGTGTATAGTGACTGCTTGGGAATAGGCCTACTGCCGTCTAGACCAGCTCATTTGCATCTTCGCTGTTCAGGCCTTATTTGGTCTTGGCGGAATTATGATGATAATTACGTCATCTGTTCCCATAACCAGTGCGCTGATTGAGTAACCATGCTACCTGCATACCGGTGGCGGGCGGCGGCTAACGACGCTGCTTAACCTATTAACCTGTTAACTGCTCATCAGTATTGTGTTTGACTGCCGGGCTGCTGCTATTTTGTTAAATTCCCTCCATCACAGGGTTTCAGGGCTGCCTTTCGGCTTGTTTTACATAGCTTGTTTCTGGTGTATTCTAACCTTTCAAGTAGGCCTACTCGTAATGTTTAGGCCTATAGTTGTTGTCAGACATAGGTTTTAATTGGTTGTAGATAAGTGAGTGAGAGAGTGAGTGAGTGAGTGAGAGTGGATGAATTATACCAGTAAAAAAAATGGATATATTTTAGTTATACATAGGCCTGCCTCCATAGCAAAACAATTGGGACACCGTGTGGGGTGGGACTTAAAGTCACTTTATGCACAGTAAGGCCATTTAGATGAACGTGTCGAATTTCTATAACATTTCAGTACTGGCCTTTTTTTTGTGATGCCTAATATAATTTAAAACAGGCTTTTCTTAATTATGAGATTTCGACACACACTTCTATGGCACACATCCGTAATGAATCCATTATATCAAAGCCCGAATTGAAATACCATTACACCTACTACTACCACCACCATCTTCTTCAGCTGCTGCAGGTCGAGCAAGTGACGTAAGGCCCTTCCCGTCAGCAATGCCTGACATGTACGGATTGGATTTAATATAAATATGATGATTCAAAGGATTTGCTTTAATGCAGTCTTTCCACACATAACAAGTCCAAGTCAACTGACCAATTGTTTTTAATTGCAAGAAAGTGAGTAATGCTAACTTACCTGTTTTAAACCTTTGAATCCGCTTCCATCACCAGCACGTCTTTACTCCAGCATATCTCCTTACAAACGAAATATTATTTCGTACAAACGAAATATTATTTCGCACAAACGAAATAATATTTCGTACAAACGAAATAATATTTCGTACAAACGAAATATTATTTCGTACAAACGAAATATTATTTCGTACAAACGAAATAATATTTCGTACAAACGAAATAATATTTCGTACAAACGAAATAATATTTCGTACAAACGAAATAATATTTCGTACAAACGAAATAATATTTCGTACAAACGAAATAATATTTCGTACAAACGAAATATTATTTCGTACAAACGAAATATTATTTCGTACAAACGAAATAATATTTCGTACAAACGAAATAATATTTCGTACAAACGAAATAATATTTCGTACAAACGAAATATTATTTCGTACAAACGAAATATTATTTCGTACAAACGAAATAATATTTCGTACAAACGAAATATTATTTCGTACAAACGAAATATTATTTCGTACAAACGAAATAATATTTCGTACAAACGAAATAATATTTCGTACAAACGAAATAATATTTCGTACAAACGAAATATTATTTCGTACAAACGAAATATTATTTCGTACAAACGAAATAATATTTCGTACAAACGAAATAATATTTCGTACAAACGAAATAATATTTCGTACAAACGAAATCATTTCGTACAAACGAAATATTATTTCGTACAAACGAAATCATTTCGTACAAACGAAATATTATTTCGTACAAACGAAATAATATTTCGTACAAACGAAATCATTTCGTACAAACGAAATAATATTTCGTACAAACGAAATAATATTTCGTACAAACGAAATAATATTTCGTACAAACGAAATAATATTTCGTACAAACGAAATAAAAAAAATCACCACACTTAATGTCCCTTTATGGGCTCCGTATAGTGTGGTCGGTTGACGAGACTTTTTTTACAGTCACAGTGTCAGTGCCAGCCAGGCCCAAGTCTTTAGACAGACAACGCTTGGCCCCAGACCAATGTCATTGACACTGTGACAGACAGCAGGTCACTGGTAGCTGGCGTTGTCGACGATCACAAAAACGTGCCAGACAGGCATCACGTCTAAGAGTAAGACTATACTCTCCGTCAAATTAAATATGATTAACCAGGATCGCATGTTTTTTGGCGATTTCTCCGTCAATTATAAACCGATTTCCTTCAAATTTTGCAAAGGCCATTTTCTATTCAAATTATATAGCGTATTTCAAAAGCTAGACCATTTGACATGTAGTAGGCCTAAATTGAAATTCCTACGTCCCTCTATAACCCCATTAAACTAACTTTTGAAATATTAAATATAATTTTTCTAATTTTTTACCGCTCTTAGGATTTTAATAAAAAATGGGCGGTTCAGAATCGACGGAGAAATCCCCGAAAATCATGCGATCCTGGTTAATTTGGCGGTGAGTATAAGCCGGCCGGTATTAAGGGATGGGTCTGTTGCGTCCCAATTTGTAATACCGTTCCAATTTGTAATAAATTATTACAAATTGGAACGCATATGTAATACCATTGCGTCCCAATTTGTAATAAATTATTACAAATTGGAACGCATTTGCACTGCAGAAGCGTCCCAATTTGTAATAAATTATTACAAATTGGCACGCATTTGCAATGTATTTGCGTTCCAATTTGTAATAAAATATTATATTTTAGATGATACACAGAGCACATTGGAGAACAAAGGGGAACGTTCTTTACCTCTAAGCAGCAGATATGGGTGATTGTTGGCTTTGACATTCTCATAATTCATATCATTAAATTGACCTAGTACAACGAAGTGTAACTGACTCATCAGTCGTTATAACAGCTTATACTTAATCTGTTTAACGACTTACCAAGTCGATTTACTAAGTCGATTATCGCGACTTATACGTCGTTTTGATAACTTACAGTAAGTCGGTTTAACGACTTGTAGAGCCTACTAAGTCGATTTAACGATTTATGCTAAGTCGATTTAACGACTTATAAGTTGCTATAGCGACTTATACTGAGTCGAATTAACGACATAATAGGTCGTTATAACGACTATAGATAACTTATTTAAGTCGTTATAACGACATATGCCAATTCAATTTAACAACTTCACTAACGACTTATATATGTCGTTATAACGAATTAGTGTAAGTCGATTTCACGACTTATATGACGTTATAACGAGATAAAAAAAATTCAACTCGTCTCAATGCTTTCCTACACTTGCAATACATTTGCGTTCCAATTTGTAGCAAATGTTATGAGTTGTCAGGTATTTCAGATGATGCGCAGAGAACAACACCAGTGACTCAGGGGTAATGTTCTTTGCGCCTGAACAGAAGACTACGGGCGACTGTGGCCTTTCATATCCTCATAACTCGTATCACTTAATTCACCTAGTCAAGGTATTTTTAGTTTTGAAATAACTTATTTTTTATTACAAATTGGCACGCATTTGCAATGCAATTGCGTCCCAAATTGTAATAAATTATTGCAAATTGGAACGCATTTGCAATGCATTTCCGTCCCAATTTGTAATAAATTATTACAAATTGGAACGCATTTGCAATGCAATTCCGTCCCAATTTGTAATAAATTATTACAAATTGGAACTCATTTGCAATGCATTTTCGGCCCAATATGTAAAAAAATTGTGGATTGTCATATCTTTTGGATGATATGCCGAGAACACAAGTGACCGAGGGGTAACATTATTTGTCTCTGAATAGCAGACTTCGGATGACTGTGACCTTAATTTGTCATGAAAACTACTTATTTTTTTATTACATATTGATACGCACTTGCAATGCGTAGGTGTTCCAATTGATTATAAAGTGTTATATATTTTCTGATATTTCAGAAGATATGCAGATAACAAGACTAGTTACTCAGGAGTAATGTTCTTTGCGTCTGACTATAGGTGACTGTCGCCATTGACATTCTCATAATTTATATTACTGAATTCACGTAGTCAACGTTTTTTTAATTTTGAAATGATTTATTTTTTATTACAAATTGGCACGCATTTGCAATGCAATTGCGTCCCAAATTGTAATAAATTATTACAAATTGGAACGCATTTGCAATGCATTTCCGTCCCAATTTGTAATAAATTATTACAAATTGGAACGCATTTGCAATGCAATTCCGTCCCAATTTGTAATAAATTATTACAAATTGGAACTCATTTGCAATGCATTTTCGGCCCAATATGTAAAAAAATTGTGGATTGTCATATCTTTTGGATGATATGCCGAGAACACTAGTGACCGAGGGGTAACATTATTTGTCTCTGAATAGCAGACTTCGGATGACTGTGACCTTAATTTGTCATGAAAACTACTTATTTTTATGTTACATATTGATACGCACTTGCAATGCGTTTGTGTTCCAATTGATTATAAAGTGTTATATATTTTCTGATATTTCAGAAGATATGCAGATAACAAGACTAGCTACTCAGGAGTAATGTTCTTTGCGTCTGACTATAGGTGACTGTGGCCATTGACATTCTCATAATTTATATTACTGAATTCACGTAGTCAACGTTTTTTAATTTGAAAAGATTTAATTTTTATTACAAATTGGCACGCATTTGCAATGCAATTGCGTCCCAAATTGTAATAAATTATTACAAATTGGAACGCATTTGCAATGCATTTCCGTCCCAATTTGTAATAAATTATTACAAATTGGAACGCATTTGCAATGCAATTCCGTCCCAATTTGTAATAAATTATTACAAATTGGAACTCATTTGCAATGCATTTTCGGCCCAATATGTAAAAAAATTGTGGATTGTCATATCTTTTGGATGATATGCCGAGAACACTAGTGACCGAGGGGTAACATTATTTGTCTCTGAATAGCAGACTTCGGATGACTGTGACCTTAATTTGTCATGAAAACTACTTATTTTTATATTACATATTGATA
>CAXHKU010000616.1:0-22980 GCA_964017125.1 Flabesymbios commensalis
CCCATTCCCAGAAAGACACAAATCCTTCTCACCCCATGTGTCCATCCGAAAATCTCACATAACAGTTATACCTCATATCACAGATAGCGAAAACAGTGTGTGCTTACAATTTATCCACATAATTACAACATTCCTGTATTTTTCTTAATTCACCAGAAGCGGAAACAACCATTTAAAGCAGTAATTTGGGTAGGGATTCTCTAGTCAGTAGCCACCCCCCTTGGATTTCGGCTCATTTAGGGTGGTGAGACCATATATAAAAATAAAATTATTTTTGTTTTATTTTTTTCAAACAAGGATGGAGCAGCAAGTTGTTCTGATCAATATATTTTTGAAATTTTTCGAATACTTCGAATGATGTTGCTTAGGGAGCTCTTTTATTAGGCACTGATATTGTGAAAATCAGCTCTTTTTCCGTAATTTTGCACTGCGGGAAACGTGGTTAGATGAAGTTTGCAGTTCCTACTCTTATTTAATCACAATAGGTAGTCATGGTGACTATTTATTATTTAGAATTATGAAGAAAAATAATATATCAATTGGGATAAATGGTATAATGATATTACAAAGGATTAAACTTCCCGTATTTTTCTATGTATTTGTACCCATACAACAAGTCAAAGTAGCAAAAGAAAGCATGTTATCTACGAATTACCAACCAAAACACGCCATCTTGGGCCTATCTTCCAGTTGTCACATCCATCCATTAATTATTTGTCTTTTATTCGAAATTTTACAGCCTAATTTGTTGCATCGACTATCAGAATACATTTAAACACCATTTGAATACTTTTTCTTCCAATTCAACAGCAGAAACATTATAATATATAATCCTAACCCTGCTTCAATGCCCTATACACACATGGTCTCACCACCCCAAATGCCAGTCCCATTGAAACACATGTATAATGCCAACATTCCAAGGGCCGAAATCACCACTTTCGTCCCTAGCTGCCCCCCTATGTGACACACCATAATAAAGCCTAAGCTGTCCTTTTTTAAAAAACTGTTTCGAAAATGGTATGCTAACTTCCTGCGTTTTGAGCTACGCTCCAATGTTGAAAAAATGGTCCGTTTTGCCCAGATCTCCCGAAATATTCATGCGCCCATTCCCAGAAAAGACACAAATCCTTCTCACCCCATGTGTCCATCCGAAAATCTCACATAACAGTTATACCTCATATCACAGATAGCGAAAACAGTGTGTGCTTACAATTTATCCACATAATTACAACATTCCTGTATTTTTCTTAATTCACCAGAAGCGGAAACAACCATTTAAAGCAGTAATTTGGGTAGGGATTCTCTAGTCAGTAGCCACCCCCCTTGGATTTCGGCTCATTTAGGGTGGTGAGACCATATATAAAAATAAAATTATTTTTGTTTTATTTTTTTCAAACAAGGATGGAGCAGCAAGTTGTTCTGATCAATATATTTTTGAAATTTTTCGAATACTTCGAATGATGTTGCTTAGGGAGCTCTTTTATTAGGCACTGATATTGTGAAAATCAGCTCTTTTTCCGTAATTTTGCACTGCGGGAAACGTGGTTAGATGAAGTTGCAGTTCCTACTCTTATTTAATCACAATAGGTAGTCATGGTGACTATTTATTATTTAGAATTATGAAGAAAAATAATATATCAATTGGGATAAATGGTATAATGATATTACAAAGGATTAAACTTCCCGTATTTTTCTATGTATTTGTACCCATACAACAAGTCAAAGTAGCAAAAGAAAGCATGTTATCTACGAATTACCAACCAAAACACGCCATCTTGGGCCTATCTTCCAGTTGTCACATCCATCCATTAATTATTTGTCTTTTATTCGAAATTTTACAGCCTAATTTGTTGCATCGACTATCAGAATACATTTAAACACCATTTGAATACTTTTTCTTCCAATTCAACAGCAGAAACATTATAATATATAATCCTAACCCTGCTTCAATGCCCTATACACACATGGTCTCACCACCCCAAATGCCAGTCCCATTGAAACACATGTATAATGCCAACATTCCAAGGGCCGAAATCACCACTTTCGTCCCTAGCTGCCCCCCTATGTGACACACCATAATAAAGCCTAAGCTGTCCTTTTTTAAAAACTGTTTCGAAAATGGTATGCTAACTTCCTGCGTTTTGAGCTACGCTCCAATGTTGAAAAAATGGTCCGTTTTGCCCAGATCTCCCCGAAATATTCATGCGCCCATTCCCAGAAAAGACACAAATCCTTCTCACCCCATGTGTCCATCCGAAAATCTCACATAACAGTTATACCTCATATCACAGATAGCGAAAACAGTGTGTGCTTACAATTTATCCACATAATTACAACATTCCTGTATTTTTCTTAATTCACCAGAAGCGGAAACAACCATTTAAAGCAGTAATTTGGGTAGGGATTCTCTAGTCAGTAGCCACCCCCCTTGGATTTCGGCTCATTTAGGGTGGTGAGACCATATATAAAAAATAAAATTATTTTTGTTTTATTTTTTTCAAACAAGGATGGAGCAGCAAGTTGTTCTGATCAATATATTTTTGAAATTTTTCGAATACTTCGAATGATGTTGCTTAGGGAGCTCTTTTATTAGGCACTGATATTGTGAAAATCAGCTCTTTTTCCGTAATTTTGCACTGCGGGAAACGTGGTTAGATGAAGTTGCAGTTCCTACTCTTATTTAATCACAATAGGTAGTCATGGTGACTATTTATTATTTAGAATTATGAAGAAAAATAATATATCAATTGGGATAAATGGTATAATGATATTACAAAGGATTAAACTTCCCGTATTTTTCTATGTATTTGTACCCATACAACAAGTCAAAGTAGCAAAAGAAAGCATGTTATCTACGAATTACCAACCAAAACACGCCATCTTGGGCCTATCTTCCAGTTGTCACATCCATCCATTAATTATTTGTCTTTTATTCGAAATTTTACAGCCTAATTTGTTGCATCGACTATCAGAATACATTTAAACACCATTTGAATACTTTTTCTTCCAATTCAACAGCAGAAACATTATAATATATAATCCTAACCCTGCTTCAATGCCCTATACACACATGGTCTCACCACCCCAAATGCCAGTCCCATTGAAACACATGTATAATGCCAACATTCCAAGGGCCGAAATCACCACTTTCGTCCCTAGCTGCCCCCCTATGTGACACACCATAATAAAGCCTAAGCTGTCCTTTTTTAAAAACTGTTTCGAAAATGGTATGCTAACTTCCTGGCGTTTTGAGCTACGCTCCAATGTTGAAAAAATGGTCCGTTTTGCCCAGATCTCCCGAAATATTCATGCGCCCATTCCCAGAAAAGACACAAATCCTTCTCACCCCATGTGTCCATCCCGAAAATCTCACATAACAGTTATACCTCATATCACAGATAGCGAAAACAGTGTGTGCTTACAATTTATCCACATAATTACAACATTCCTGTATTTTTCTTAATTCACCAGAAGCGGAAACAACCATTTAAAGCAGTAATTTGGGTAGGGATTCTCTAGTCAGTAGCCACCCCCCTTGGATTTCGGCTCATTTAGGGTGGTGAGACCATATATAAAAATAAAATTATTTTTGTTTTATTTTTTTCAAACAAGGATGGAGCAGCAAGTTGTTCTGATCAATATATTTTTGAAATTTTTCGAATACTTCGAATGATGTTGCTTAGGGAGCTCTTTTATTAGGCACTGATATTGTGAAAATCAGCTCTTTTTCCGTAATTTTGCACTGCGGGAAACGTGGTTAGATGAAGTTGCAGTTCCTACTCTTATTTAATCACAATAGGTAGTCATGGTGACTATTTATTATTTAGAATTATGAAGAAAAATAATATATCAATTGGGATAAATGATATAATGATATTACAAAGGATTAAACTTCCCGTATTTTTCTATGTATTTGTACCCATACAACAAGTCAAAGTAGCAAAAGAAAGCATGTTATCTACGAATTACCAACCAAAACACGCCATCTTGGGCCTATCTTCCAGTTGTCACATCCATCCATTAATTATTTGTCTTTTATTCGAAATTTTACAGCCTAATTTGTTGCATCGACTATCAGAATACATTTAAACACCATTTGAATACTTTTTCTTCCAATTCAACAGCAGAAACATTATAATATATAATCCTAACCCTGCTTCAATGCCCTATACACACATGGTCTCACCACCCCAAATGCCAGTCCCATTGAAACACATGTATAATGCCAACATTCCAAGGGCCGAAATCACCACTTTCGTCCCTAGCTGCCCCCCTATGTGACACACCATAATAAAGCCTAAGCTGTCCTTTTTTAAAAACTGTTTCGAAAATGGTATGCTAACTTCCTGCGTTTTGAGCTACGCTCCAATGTTGAAAAAATGGTCCGTTTTGCCCAGATCTCCCGAAATATTCATGCGCCCATTCCCAGAAAAGACACAAATCCTTCTCACCCCATGTGTCCATCCGAAAATCTCACATAACAGTTATACCTCATATCACAGATAGCGAAAACAGTGTGTGCTTACAATTTATCCACATAATTACAACATTCCTGTATTTTTCTTAATTCACCAGAAGCGGAAACAACCATTTAAAGCAGTAATTTGGGTAGGGATTCTCTAGTCAGTAGCCACCCCCCTTGGATTTCGGCTCATTTAGGGTGGTGAGACCATATATAAAAATAAAATTATTTTTGTTTTATTTTTTTCAAACAAGGATGGAGCAGCAAGTTGTTCTGATCAATATATTTTTGAAATTTTTCGAATACTTCGAATGATGTTGCTTAGGGAGCTCTTTTTATTAGGCACTGATATTGTGAAAATCAGCTCTTTTTCCGTAATTTTGCACTGCGGGAAACGTGGTTAGATGAAGTTGCAGTTCCTACTCTTATTTAATCACAATAGGTAGTCATGGTGACTATTTATTATTTAGAATTATGAAGAAAATAATATATCAATTGGGATAAATGGTATAATGATATTACAAAGGATTAAACTTCCCGTATTTTTTCTATGTATTTGTACCCATACAACAAGTCAAAGTAGCAAAAGAAAGCATGTTATCTACGAATTACCAACCAAAACACGCCATCTTGGGCCTATCTTCCAGTTGTCACATCCATCCATTAATTATTTGTCTTTTATTCGAAATTTTACAGCCTAATTTGTTGCATCGACTATCAGAATACATTTAAACACCATTTGAATACTTTTTCTTCCAATTCAACAGCAGAAACATTATAATATATAATCCTAACCCTGCTTCAATGCCCTATACACACATGGTCTCACCACCCCAAATGCCAGTCCCATTGAAACACATGTATAATGCCAACATTCCAAGGGCCGAAATCACCACTTTCGTCCCTAGCTGCCCCCCTATGTGACACACCATAATAAAGCCTAAGCTGTCCTTTTTTAAAAACTGTTTCGAAAATGGTATGCTAACTTCCTGCGTTTTGAGCTACGCTCCAATGTTGAAAAAATGGTCCGTTTTGCCCAGATCTCCCGAAATATTCATGCGCCCATTCCCAGAAAAGACACAAATCCTTCTCACCCCATGTGTCCATCCGAAAATCTCACATAACAGTTATACCTCATATCACAGATAGCGAAAACAGTGTGTGCTTACAATTTATCCACATAATTACAACATTCCTGTATTTTTCTTAATTCACCAGAAGCGGAAACAACCATTTAAAGCAGTAATTTGGGTAGGGATTCTCTAGTCAGTAGCCACCCCCCTTGGATTTCGGCTCATTTAGGGTGGTGAGACCATATATAAAAATAAAATTATTTTTGTTTTATTTTTTTCAAACAAGGATGGAGCAGCAAGTTGTTCTGATCAATATATTTTTGAAATTTTTCGAATACTTCGAATGATGTTGCTTAGGGAGCTCTTTTATTAGGCACTGATATTGTGAAAATCAGCTCTTTTTCCGTAATTTTGCACTGCGGGAAACGTGGTTAGATGAAGTTGCAGTTCCTACTCTTATTTAATCACAATAGGTAGTCATGGTGACTATTTATTATTTAGAATTATGAAGAAAAATAATATATCAATTGGGATAAATGGTATAATGATATTACAAAGGATTAAACTTCCCGTATTTTTCTATGTATTTGTACCCATACAACAAGTCAAAGTAGCAAAAGAAAGCATGTTATCTACGAATTACCAACCAAAACACGCCATCTTGGGCCTATCTTCCAGTTGTCACATCCATCCATTAATTATTTGTCTTTTATTCGAAATTTTACAGCCTAATTTGTTGCATCGACTATCAGAATACATTTAAACACCATTTGAATACTTTTTCTTCCAATTCAACAGCAGAAACATTATAATATATAATCCTAACCCTGCTTCAATGCCCTATACACACATGGTCTCACCACCCCAAATGCCAGTCCCATTGAAACACATGTATAATGCCAACATTCCAAGGGCCGAAATCACCACTTTCGTCCCTAGCTGCCCCCCTATGTGACACACCATAATAAAGCCTAAGCTGTCCTTTTTTAAAAACTGTTTCGAAAATGGTATGCTAACTTCCTGCGTTTTGAGCTACGCTCCAATGTTGAAAAAATGGTCCGTTTTGCCAGATCTCCCGAAATATTCATGCGCCCATTCCCAGAAAAGACACAAATCCTTCTCACCCCATGTGTCCATCCGAAAATCTCACATAACAGTTATACCTCATATCACAGATAGCGAAAACAGTGTGTGCTTACAATTTATCCACATAATTACAACATTCCTGTATTTTTCTTAATTCACCAGAAGCGGAAACAACCATTTAAAGCAGTAATTTGGGTAGGGATTCTCTAGTCAGTAGCCACCCCCCTTGGATTTCGGCTCATTTAGGGTGGTGAGACCATATATAAAAATAAAATTATTTTTGTTTTATTTTTTTCAAACAAGGATGGAGCAGCAAGTTGTTCTGATCAATATATTTTTGAAATTTTTCGAATACTTCGAATGATGTTGCTTAGGGAGCTCTTTTATTAGGCACTGATATTGTGAAAATCAGCTCTTTTTCCGTAATTTTGCACTGCGGGAAACGTGGTTAGATGAAGTTGCAGTTCCTACTCTTATTTAATCACAATAGGTAGTCATGGTGACTATTTATTATTTAGAATTATGAAGAAAAATAATATATCAATTGGGATAAATGGTATAATGATATTACAAAGGATTAAACTTCCCGTATTTTTCTATGTATTTGTACCCATACAACAAGTCAAAGTAGCAAAAGAAAGCATGTTATCTACGAATTACCAACCAAAACACGCCATCTTGGGCCTATCTTCCAGTTGTCACATCCATCCATTAATTATTTGTCTTTTATTCGAAATTTTACAGCCTAATTTGTTGCATCGACTATCAGAATACATTTAAACACCATTTGAATACTTTTTCTTCCAATTCAACAGCAGAAACATTATAATATATAATCCTAACCCTGCTTCAATGCCCTATACACACATGGTCTCACCACCCCAAATGCCAGTCCCATTGAAACACATGTATAATGCCAACATTCCAAGGGCCGAAATCACCACTTTCGTCCCTAGCTGCCCCCCTATGTGACACACCATAATAAAGCCTAAGCTGTCCTTTTTTAAAAACTGTTTCGAAAATGGTATGCTAACTTCCTGCGTTTTGAGCTACGCTCCAATGTTGAAAAAATGGTCCGTTTTGCCCAGATCTCCCGAAATATTCATGCGCCCATTCCCAGAAAAGACACAAATCCTTCTCACCCCATGTGTCCATCCGAAAATCTCACATAACAGTTATACCTCATATCACAGATAGCGAAAACAGTGTGTGCTTACAATTTATCCACATAATTACAACATTCCTGTATTTTTCTTAATTCACCAGAAGCGGAAACAACCATTTAAAGCAGTAATTTGGGTAGGGATTCTCTAGTCAGTAGCCACCCCCCTTGGATTTCGGCTCATTTAGGGTGGTGAGACCATATATAAAAATAAAATTATTTTGTTTTATTTTTTTCAAACAAGGATGGAGCAGCAAGTTGTTCTGATCAATATATTTTTGAAATTTTTCGAATACTTCGAATGATGTTGCTTAGGGAGCTCTTTTATTAGGCACTGATATTGTGAAAATCAGCTCTTTTTCCGTAATTTTGCACTGCGGGAAACGTGGTTAGATGAAGTTGCAGTTCCTACTCTTATTTAATCACAATAGGTAGTCATGGTGACTATTTATTATTTAGAATTATGAAGAAAAATAATATATCAATTGGGATAAATGGTATAATGATATTACAAAGGATTAAACTTCCCGTATTTTTCTATGTATTTGTACCCATACAACAAGTCAAAGTAGCAAAAGAAAGCATGTTATCTACGAATTACCAACCAAAACACGCCATCTTGGGCCTATCTTCCAGTTGTCACATCCATCCATTAATTATTTGTCTTTTATTCGAAATTTTACAGCCTAATTTGTTGCATCGACTATCAGAATACATTTAAACACCATTTGAATACTTTTTCTTCCAATTCAACAGCAGAAACATTATTATATATAATCCTAACCCTGCTTCAATGCCCTATACACACATGGTCTCACCACCCCAAATGCCAGTCCCATTGAAACACATGTATAATGCCAACATTCCAAGGGCCGAAATCACCACTTTCGTCCCTAGCTGCCCCCCTATGTGACACACCATAATAAAGCCTAAGCTGTCCTTTTTTAAAAACTGTTTCGAAAATGGTATGCTAACTTCCTGCGTTTTGAGCTACGCTCCAATGTTGAAAAAATGGTCCGTTTTGCCCAGATCTCCCGAAATATTCATGCGCCCATTCCCAGAAAAGACACAAATCCTTCTCACCCCATGTGTCCATCCGAAAATCTCACATAACAGTTATACCTCATATCACAGATAGCGAAAACAGTGTGTGCTTACAATTTATCCACATAATTACAACATTCCTGTATTTTTCTTAATTCACCAGAAGCGGAAACAACCATTTAAAGCAGTAATTTGGGTAGGGATTCTCTAGTCAGTAGCCACCCCCCTTGGATTTCGGCTCATTTAGGGTGGTGAGACCATATATAAAAATAAAATTATTTTTGTTTTATTTTTTTCAAACAAGGATGGAGCAGCAAGTTGTTCTGATCAATATATTTTTGAAATTTTTCGAATACTTCGAATGATGTTGCTTAGGGAGCTCTTTTATTAGGCACTGATATTGTGAAAATCAGCTCTTTTTCCGTAATTTTGCACTGCGGGAAACGTGGTTAGATGAAGTTGCAGTTCCTACTCTTATTTAATCACAATAGGTAGTCATGGTGACTATTTATTATTTAGAATTATGAAGAAAAATAATATATCAATTGGGATAAATGGTATAATGATATTACAAAGGATTAAACTTCCCGTATTTTTCTATGTATTTGTACCCATACAACAAGTCAAAGTAGCAAAAGAAAGCATGTTATCTACGAATTACCAACCAAAACCGCCATCTTGGGCCTATCTTCCAGTTGTCACATCCATCCATTAATTATATGTCTTTTATTCGAAATTTTACAGCCTAATTTGTTGCATCGACTATCAGAATACATTTAAACACCATTTGAATACTTTTTCTTCCAATTCAACAGCAGAAACATTATAATATATAATCCTAACCCTGCTTCAATGCCCTATACACACATGGTCTCACCACCCCAAATGCCAGTCCCATTGAAACACATGTATAATGCCAACATTCCAAGGGCCGAAATCACCACTTTCGTCCCTAGCTGCCCCCCTATGTGACACACCATAATAAAGCCTAAGCTGTCCTTTTTCAAAAACTGTTTCGAAAATGGTATGCTAACTTCCTGCGTTTTGAGCTACGCTCCAATGTTGAAAAAATGGTCCGTTTTGCCCAGATCTCCCGAAATATTCTTGCGCCCATTCCCAGAAAAGACACAAATCCTTCTCACCCCATGTGTCCATCCGAAAATCTCACATAACAGTTATACCTCATATCACAGATAGCGAAAACAGTGTGTGCTTACAATTTGTCCACATAATTACAACATTCCTGTATTTTTCTTAATTCACCAGAAGCGGAAACAACCATTTAAAGCAGTAATTTGGGTAGGGATTCTCTAGTCAGTAGCCACCCCCCTTGGATTTCGGCTCATTTAGGGTGGTGAGACCATATATAAAAATAAAATTATTTTTGTTTTATTTTTTTCAAACAAGGATGGAGCAGCAAGTTGTTCTGATCAATATATTTTTGAAATTTTTCGAATACTTCGAATGATGTTGCTTAGGGAGCTCTTTTATTAGGCACTGATATTGTGAAAATCAGCTCTTTTTCCGTAATTTTGCACTGCGGGAAACGTGGTTAGATGAAGTTGCAGTTCCTACTCTTATTTAATCACAATAGGTAGTCATGGTGACTATTTATTATTTAGAATTATGAAGAAAAATAATATATCAATTGGGATAAATGGTATAATGATATTACAAAGGATTAAACTTCCCGTATTTTTCTATGTATTTGTACCCATACAACAAGTCAAAGTAGCAAAAGAAAGCATGTTATCTACGAATTACCAACCAAAACACGCCATCTTGGGCCTATCTTCCAGTTGTCACATCCATCCATTAATTATATGTCTTTTATTCGAAATTTTACAGCCTAATTTGTTGCATCGACTATCAGAATACATTTAAACACCATTTGAATACTTTTTCTTCCAATTCAACAGCAGAAACATTATAATATATAATCCTAACCCTGCTTCAATGCCCTATACACACATGGTCTCACCACCCCAAATGCCAGTCCCATTGAAACACATGTATAATGCCAACATTCCAAGGGCCGAAATCACCACTTTCGTCCCTAGCTGCCCCCCTATGTGACACACCATAATAAAGCCTAAGCTGTCCTTTTTCAAAAACTGTTTCGAAAATGGTATGCTAACTTCCTGCGTTTTGAGCTACGCTCCAATGTTGAAAAAATGGTCCGTTTTGCCCAGATCTCCCGAAATATTCTTGCGCCCATTCCCAGAAAAGACACAAATCCTTCTCACCCCATGTGTCCATCCGAAAATCTCACATAACAGTTATACCTCATATCACAGATAGCGAAAACAGTGTGTGCTTACAATTTGTCCACATAATTACAACATTCCTGTATTTTTCTTAATTCACCAGAAGCGGAAACAACCATTTAAAGCAGTAATTTGGGTAGGGATTCTCTAGTCAGTAGCCACCCCCCTTGGATTTCGGCTCATTTAGGGTGGTGAGACCATATATAAAAATAAAATTATTTTTGTTTTATTTTTTTCAAACAAGGATGGAGCAGCAAGTTGTTCTGATCAATATATTTTTGAAATTTTTCGAATACTTCGAATGATGTTGCTTAGGGAGCTCTTTTATTAGGCACTGATATTGTGAAAATCAGCTCTTTTTCCGTAATTTTGCACTGCGGGAAACGTGGTTAGATGAAGTTGCAGTTCCTACTCTTATTTAATCACAATAGGTAGTCATGGTGACTATTTATTATTTAGAATTATGAAGAAAAATAATATATCAATTGGGATAAATGGTATAATGATATTACAAAGGATTAAACTTCCCGTATTTTTCTATGTATTTGTACCCATACAACAAGTCAAAGTAGCAAAAGAAAGCATGTTATCTACGAATTACCAACCAAAACACGCCATCTTGGGCCTATCTTCCAGTTGTCACATCCATCCATTAATTATATGTCTTTTATTCGAAATTTTACAGCCTAATTTGTTGCATCGACTATCAGAATACATTTAAACACCATTTGAATACTTTTTCTTCCAATTCAACAGCAGAAACATTATAATATATAATCCTAACCCTGCTTCAATGCCCTATACACACATGGTCTCACCACCCCAAATGCCAGTCCCATTGAAACACATGTATAATGCCAACATTCCAAGGGCCGAAATCACCACTTTCGTCCCTAGCTGCCCCCCTATGTGACACACCATAATAAAGCCTAAGCTGTCCTTTTTCAAAAACTGTTTCGAAAATGGTATGCTAACTTCCTGCGTTTTGAGCTACGCTCCAATGTTGAAAAAATGGTCCGTTTTGCCCAGATCTCCCGAAATATTCTTGCGCCCATTCCCAGAAAAGACACAAATCCTTCTCACCCCATGTGTCCATCCGAAAATCTCACATAACAGTTATACCTCATATCACAGATAGCGAAAACAGTGTGTGCTTACAATTTGTCCACATAATTACAACATTCCTGTATTTTTCTTAATTCACCAGAAGCGGAAACAACCATTTAAAGCAGTAATTTGGGTAGGGATTCTCTAGTCAGTAGCCACCCCCCTTGGATTTCGGCTCATTTAGGGTGGTGAGACCATATATAAAAATAAAATTATTTTTGTTTTATTTTTTTCAAACAAGGATGGAGCAGCAAGTTGTTCTGATCAATATATTTTTGAAATTTTTCGAATACTTCGAATGATGTTGCTTAGGGAGCTCTTTTATTAGGCACTGATATTGTGAAAATCAGCTCTTTTTCCGTAATTTTGCACTGCGGGAAACGTGGTTAGATGAAGTTGCAGTTCCTACTCTTATTTAATCACAATAGGTAGTCATGGTGACTATTTATTATTTAGAATTATGAAGAAAAATAATATATCAATTGGGATAAATGGTATAATGATATTACAAAGGATTAAACTTCCCGTATTTTTCTATGTATTTGTACCCATACAACAAGTCAAAGTAGCAAAAGAAAGCATGTTATCTACGAATTACCAACCAAAACACGCCATCTTGGGCCTATCTTCCAGTTGTCACATCCATCCATTAATTATATGTCTTTTATTCGAAATTTTACAGCCTAATTTGTTGCATCGACTATCAGAATACATTTAAACACCATTTGAATACTTTTTCTTCCAATTCAACAGCAGAAACATTATAATATATAATCCTAACCCTGCTTCAATGCCCTATACACACATGGTCTCACCACCCCAAATGCCAGTCCCATTGAAACACATGTATAATGCCAACATTCCAAGGGCCGAAATCACCACTTTCGTCCCTAGCTGCCCCCCTATGTGACACACCATAATAAAGCCTAAGCTGTCCTTTTTCAAAAACTGTTTCGAAAATGGTATGCTAACTTCCTGCGTTTTGAGCTACGCTCCAATGTTGAAAAAATGGTCCGTTTTGCCCAGATCTCCCGAAATATTCTTGCGCCCATTCCCAGAAAAGACACAAATCCTTCTCACCCCATGTGTCCATCCGAAAATCTCACATAACAGTTATACCTCATATCACAGATAGCGAAAACAGTGTGTGCTTACAATTTGTCCACATAATTACAACATTCCTGTATTTTTCTTAATTCACCAGAAGCGGAAACAACCATTTAAAGCAGTAATTTGGGTAGGGATTCTCTTGTCAGTAGCCACCCCCCTTGGATTTCGGCTCATTTAGGGTGGTGAGACCATATATAAAAATAAAATTATTTTTGTTTTATTTTTTTCAAACAAGGATGGAGCAGCAAGTTGTTCTGATCAATATATTTTTGAAATTTTTCGAATACTTCGAATGATGTTGCTTAGGGAGCTCTTTTATTAGGCACTGATATTGTGAAAATCAGCTCTTTTTCCGTAATTTTGCACTGCGGGAAACGTGGTTAGATGAAGTTGCAGTTCCTACTCTTATTTAATCACAATAGGTAGTCATGGTGACTATTTATTATTTAGAATTATGAAGAAAAATAATATATCAATTGGGATAAATGGTATAATGATATTACAAAGGATTAAACTTCCCGTATTTTTCTATGTATTTGTACCCATACAACAAGTCAAAGTAGCAAAAGAAAGCATGTTATCTACGAATTACCAACCAAAACACGCCATCTTGGGCCTATCTTCCAGTTGTCACATCCATCCATTAATTATATGTCTTTTATTCGAAATTTTACAGCCTAATTTGTTGCATCGACTATCAGAATACATTTAAACACCATTTGAATACTTTTTCTTCCAATTCAACAGCAGAAACATTATAATATATAATCCTAACCCTGCTTCAATGCCCTATACACACATGGTCTCACCACCCCAAATGCCAGTCCCATTGAAACACATGTATAATGCCAACATTCCAAGGGCCGAAATCACCACTTTCGTCCCTAGCTGCCCCCCTATGTGACACACCATAATAAAGCCTAAGCTGTCCTTTTTCAAAAACTGTTTCGAAAATGGTATGCTAACTTCCTGCGTTTTGAGCTACGCTCCAATGTTGAAAAAATGGTCCGTTTTGCCCAGATCTCCCGAAATATTCTTGCGCCCATTCCCAGAAAAGACACAAATCCTTCTCACCCCATGTGTCCATCCGAAAATCTCACATAACAGTTATACCTCATATCACAGATAGCGAAAACAGTGTGTGCTTACAATTTGTCCACATAATTACAACATTCCTGTATTTTTCTTAATTCACCAGAAGCGGAAACAACCATTTAAAGCAGTAATTTGGGTAGGGATTCTCTAGTCAGTAGCCACCCCCCTTGGATTTCGGCTCATTTAGGGTGGTGAGACCATATATAAAAATAAAATTATTTTTGTTTTATTTTTTTCAAACAAGGATGGAGCAGCAAGTTGTTCTGATCAATATATTTTTGAAATTTTTCGAATACTTCGAATGATGTTGCTTAGGGAGCTCTTTTATTAGGCACTGATATTGTGAAAATCAGCTCTTTTTCCGTAATTTTGCACTGCGGGAAACGTGGTTAGATGAAGTTGCAGTTCCTACTCTTATTTAATCACAATAGGTAGTCATGGTGACTATTTATTATTTAGAATTATGAAGAAAAATAATATATCAATTGGGATAAATGGTATAATGATATTACAAAGGATTAAACTTCCCGTATTTTTCTATGTATTTGTACCCATACAACAAGTCAAAGTAGCAAAAGAAAGCATGTTATCTACGAATTACCAACCAAAACACGCCATCTTGGGCCTATCTTCCAGTTGTCACATCCATCCATTAATTATATGTCTTTTATTCGAAATTTTACAGCCTAATTTGTTGCATCGACTATCAGAATACATTTAAACACCATTTGAATACTTTTTCTTCCAATTCAACAGCAGAAACATTATAATATATAATCCTAACCCTGCTTCAATGCCCTATACACACATGGTCTCACCACCCCAAATGCCAGTCCCATTGAAACACATGTATAATGCCAACATTCCAAGGGCCGAAATCACCACTTTCGTCCCTAGCTGCCCCCCTATGTGACACACCATAATAAAGCCTAAGCTGTCCTTTTTCAAAAACTGTTTCGAAAATGGTATGCTAACTTCCTGCGTTTTGAGCTACGCTCCAATGTTGAAAAAATGGTCCGTTTTGCCCAGATCTCCCGAAATATTCTTGCGCCCATTCCCAGAAAAGACACAAATCCTTCTCACCCCATGTGTCCATCCGAAAATCTCACATAACAGTTATACCTCATATCACAGATAGCGAAAACAGTGTGTGCTTACAATTTGTCCACATAATTACAACATTCCTGTATTTTTCTTAATTCACCAGAAGCGGAAACAACCATTTAAAGCAGTAATTTGGGTAGGGATTCTCTAGTCAGTAGCCACCCCCCTTGGATTTCGGCTCATTTAGGGTGGTGAGACCATATATAAAAATAAAATTATTTTTGTTTTATTTTTTTCAAACAAGGATGGAGCAGCAAGTTGTTCTGATCAATATATTTTTGAAATTTTTCGAATACTTCGAATGATGTTGCTTAGGGAGCTCTTTTATTAGGCACTGATATTGTGAAAATCAGCTCTTTTTCCGTAATTTTGCACTGCGGGAAACGTGGTTAGATGAAGTTGCAGTTCCTACTCTTATTTAATCACAATAGGTAGTCATGGTGACTATTTATTATTTAGAATTATGAAGAAAAATAATATATCAATTGGGATAAATGGTATAATGATATTACAAAGGATTAAACTTCCCGTATTTTTCTATGTATTTGTACCCATACAACAAGTCAAAGTAGCAAAAGAAAGCATGTTATCTACGAATTACCAACCAAAACACGCCATCTTGGGCCTATCTTCCAGTTGTCACATCCATCCATTAATTATATGTCTTTTATTCGAAATTTTACAGCCTAATTTGTTGCATCGACTATCAGAATACATTTAAACACCATTTGAATACTTTTTCTTCCAATTCAACAGCAGAAACATTATAATATATAATCCTAACCCTGCTTCAATGCCCTATACACACATGGTCTCACCACCCCAAATGCCAGTCCCATTGAAACACATGTATAATGCCAACATTCCAAGGGCCGAAATCACCACTTTCGTCCCTAGCTGCCCCCCTATGTGACACACCATAATAAAGCCTAAGCTGTCCTTTTTCAAAAACTGTTTCGAAAATGGTATGCTAACTTCCTGCGTTTTGAGCTACGCTCCAATGTTGAAAAAATGGTCCGTTTTGCCCAGATCTCCCGAAATATTCTTGCGCCCATTCCCAGAAAAGACACAAATCCTTCTCACCCCATGTGTCCATCCGAAAATCTCACATAACAGTTATACCTCATATCACAGATAGCGAAAACAGTGTGTGCTTACAATTTGTCCACATAATTACAACATTCCTGTATTTTTCTTAATTCACCAGAAGCGGAAACAACCATTTAAAGCAGTAATTTGGGTAGGGATTCTCTAGTCAGTAGCCACCCCCCTTGGATTTCGGCTCATTTAGGGTGGTGAGACCATATATAAAAATAAAATTATTTTTGTTTTATTTTTTTCAAACAAGGATGGAGCAGCAAGTTGTTCTGATCAATATATTTTTGAAATTTTTCGAATACTTCGAATGATGTTGCTTAGGGAGCTCTTTTATTAGGCACTGATATTGTGAAAATCAGCTCTTTTTCCGTAATTTTGCACTGCGGGAAACGTGGTTAGATGAAGTTGCAGTTCCTACTCTTATTTAATCACAATAGGTAGTCATGGTGACTATTTATTATTTAGAATTATGAAGAAAAATAATATATCAATTGGGATAAATGGTATAATGATATTACAAAGGATTAAACTTCCCGTATTTTTCTATGTATTTGTACCCATACAACAAGTCAAAGTAGCAAAAGAAAGCATGTTATCTACGAATTACCAACCAAAACACGCCATCTTGGGCCTATCTTCCAGTTGTCACATCCATCCATTAATTATATGTCTTTTATTCGAAATTTTACAGCCTAATTTGTTGCATCGACTATCAGAATACATTTAAACACCATTTGAATACTTTTTCTTCCAATTCAACAGCAGAAACATTATAATATATAATCCTAACCCTGCTTCAATGCCCTATACACACATGGTCTCACCACCCCAAATGCCAGTCCCATTGAAACACATGTATAATGCCAACATTCCAAGGGCCGAAATCACCACTTTCGTCCCTAGCTGCCCCCCTATGTGACACACCATAATAAAGCCTAAGCTGTCCTTTTTCAAAAACTGTTTCGAAAATGGTATGCTAACTTCCTGCGTTTTGAGCTACGCTCCAATGTTGAAAAAATGGTCCGTTTTGCCCAGATCTCCCGAAATATTCTTGCGCCCATTCCCAGAAAAGACACAAATCCTTCTCACCCCATGTGTCCATCCGAAAATCTCACATAACAGTTATACCTCATATCACAGATAGCGAAAACAGTGTGTGCTTACAATTTGTCCACATAATTACAACATTCCTGTATTTTTCTTAATTCACCAGAAGCGGAAACAACCATTTAAAGCAGTAATTTGGGTAGGGATTCTCTAGTCAGTAGCCACCCCCCTTGGATTTCGGCTCATTTAGGGTGGTGAGACCATATATAAAAATAAAATTATTTTTGTTTTATTTTTTTCAAACAAGGATGGAGCAGCAAGTTGTTCTGATCAATATATTTTTGAAATTTTTCGAATACTTCGAATGATGTTGCTTAGGGAGCTCTTTTATTAGGCACTGATATTGTGAAAATCAGCTCTTTTTCCGTAATTTTGCACTGCGGGAAACGTGGTTAGATGAAGTTGCAGTTCCTACTCTTATTTAATCACAATAGGTAGTCATGGTGACTATTTATTATTTAGAATTATGAAGAAAAATAATATATCAATTGGGATAAATGGTATAATGATATTACAAAGGATTAAACTTCCCGTATTTTTCTATGTATTTGTACCCATACAACAAGTCAAAGTAGCAAAAGAAAGCATGTTATCTACGAATTACCAACCAAAACACGCCATCTTGGGCCTATCTTCCAGTTGTCACATCCATCCATTAATTATATGTCTTTTATTCGAAATTTTACAGCCTAATTTGTTGCATCGACTATCAGAATACATTTAAACACCATTTGAATACTTTTTCTTCCAATTCAACAGCAGAAACATTATAATATATAATCCTAACCCTGCTTCAATGCCCTATACACACATGGTCTCACCACCCCAAATGCCAGTCCCATTGAAACACATGTATAATGCCAACATTCCAAGGGCCGAAATCACCACTTTCGTCCCTAGCTGCCCCCCTATGTGACACACCATAATAAAGCCTAAGCTGTCCTTTTTCAAAAACTGTTTCGAAAATGGTATGCTAACTTCCTGCGTTTTGAGCTACGCTCCAATGTTGAAAAAATGGTCCGTTTTGCCCAGATCTCCCGAAATATTCTTGCGCCCATTCCCAGAAAAGACACAAATCCTTCTCACCCCATGTGTCCATCCGAAAATCTCACATAACAGTTATACCTCATATCACAGATAGCGAAAACAGTGTGTGCTTACAATTTGTCCACATAATTACAACATTCCTGTATTTTTCTTAATTCACCAGAAGCGGAAACAACCATTTAAAGCAGTAATTTGGGTAGGGATTCTCTAGTCAGTAGCCACCCCCCTTGGATTTCGGCTCATTTAGGGTGGTGAGACCATATATAAAAATAAAATTATTTTTGTTTTATTTTTTTCAAACAAGGATGGAGCAGCAAGTTGTTCTGATCAATATATTTTTGAAATTTTTCGAATACTTCGAATGATGTTGCTTAGGGAGCTCTTTTATTAGGCACTGATATTGTGAAAATCAGCTCTTTTTCCGTAATTTTGCACTGCGGGAAACGTGGTTAGATGAAGTTGCAGTTCCTACTCTTATTTAATCACAATAGGTAGTCATGGTGACTATTTATTATTTAGAATTATGAAGAAAAATAATATATCAATTGGGATAAATGGTATAATGATATTACAAAGGATTAAACTTCCCGTATTTTTCTATGTATTTGTACCCATACAACAAGTCAAAGTAGCAAAAGAAAGCATGTTATCTACGAATTACCAACCAAAACACGCCATCTTGGGCCTATCTTCCAGTTGTCACATCCATCCATTAATTATATGTCTTTTATTCGAAATTTTACAGCCTAATTTGTTGCATCGACTATCAGAATACATTTAAACACCATTTGAATACTTTTTCTTCCAATTCAACAGCAGAAACATTATAATATATAATCCTAACCCTGCTTCAATGCCCTATACACACATGGTCTCACCACCCCAAATGCCAGTCCCATTGAAACACATGTATAATGCCAACATTCCAAGGGCCGAAATCACCACTTTCGTCCCTAGCTGCCCCCCTATGTGACACACCATAATAAAGCCTAAGCTGTCCTTTTTCAAAAACTGTTTCGAAAATGGTATGCTAACTTCCTGCGTTTTGAGCTACGCTCCAATGTTGAAAAAATGGTCCGTTTTGCCCAGATCTCCCGAAATATTCTTGCGCCCATTCCCAGAAAAGACACAAATCCTTCTCACCCCATGTGTCCATCCGAAAATCTCACATAACAGTTATACCTCATATCACAGATAGCGAAAACAGTGTGTGCTTACAATTTGTCCACATAATTACAACATTCCTGTATTTTTCTTAATTCACCAGAAGCGGAAACAACCATTTAAAGCAGTAATTTGGGTAGGGATTCTCTAGTCAGTAGCCACCCCCCTTGGATTTCGGCTCATTTAGGGTGGTGAGACCATATATAAAAATAAAATTATTTTTGTTTTATTTTTTTCAAACAAGGATGGAGCAGCAAGTTGTTCTGATCAATATATTTTTGAAATTTTTCGAATACTTCGAATGATGTTGCTTAGGGAGCTCTTTTATTAGGCACTGATATTGTGAAAATCAGCTCTTTTTCCGTAATTTTGCACTGCGGGAAACGTGGTTAGATGAAGTTGCAGTTCCTACTCTTATTTAATCACAATAGGTAGTCATGGTGACTATTTATTATTTAGAATTATGAAGAAAAATAATATATCAATTGGGATAAATGGTATAATGATATTACAAAGGATTAAACTTCCCGTATTTTTCTATGTATTTGTACCCATACAACAAGTCAAAGTAGCAAAAGAAAGCATGTTATCTACGAATTACCAACCAAAACACGCCATCTTGGGCCTATCTTCCAGTTGTCACATCCATCCATTAATTATATGTCTTTTATTCGAAATTTTACAGCCTAATTTGTTGCATCGACTATCAGAATACATTTAAACACCATTTGAATACTTTTTCTTCCAATTCAACAGCAGAAACATTATAATATATAATCCTAACCCTGCTTCAATGCCCTATACACACATGGTCTCACCACCCCAAATGCCAGTCCCATTGAAACACATGTATAATGCCAACATTCCAAGGGCCGAAATCACCACTTTCGTCCCTAGCTGCCCCCCTATGTGACACACCATAATAAAGCCTAAGCTGTCCTTTTTCAAAAACTGTTTCGAAAATGGTATGCTAACTTCCTGCGTTTTGAGCTACGCTCCAATGTTGAAAAAATGGTCCGTTTTGCCCAGATCTCCCGAAATATTCTTGCGCCCATTCCCAGAAAAGACACAAATCCTTCTCACCCCATGTGTCCATCCGAAAATCTCACATAACAGTTATACCTCATATCACAGATAGCGAAAACAGTGTGTGCTTACAATTTGTCCACATAATTACAACATTCCTGTATTTTTCTTAATTCACCAGAAGCGGAAACAACCATTTAAAGCAGTAATTTGGGTAGGGATTCTCTAGTCAGTAGCCACCCCCCTTGGATTTCGGCTCATTTAGGGTGGTGAGACCATATATAAAAATAAAATTATTTTTGTTTTATTTTTTTCAAACAAGGATGGAGCAGCAAGTTGTTCTGATCAATATATTTTTGAAATTTTTCGAATACTTCGAATGATGTTGCTTAGGGAGCTCTTTTATTAGGCACTGATATTGTGAAAATCAGCTCTTTTTCCGTTATTTTGCACTGCGGGAAACGTGGTTAGATGAAGTTGCAGTTCCTACTCTTATTTAATCACAATAGGTAGTCATGGTGACTATTTATTATTTAGAATTATGAAGAAAAATAATATATCAATTGGGATAAATGGTATAATGATATTACAAAGGATTAAACTTCCCGTATTTTTCTATGTATTTGTACCCATACAACAAGTCAAAGTAGCAAAAGAAAGCATGTTATCTACGAATTACCAACCAAAACACGCCATCTTGGGCCTATCTTCCAGTTGTCACATCCATCCATTAATTATATGTCTTTTATTCGAAATTTTACAGCCTAATTTGTTGCATCGACTATCAGAATACATTTAAACACCATTTGAATACTTTTTCTTCCAATTCAACAGCAGAAACATTATAATATATAATCCTAACCCTGCTTCAATGCCCTATACACACATGGTCTCACCACCCCAAATGCCAGTCCCATTGAAACACATGTATAATGCCAACATTCCAAGGGCCGAAATCACCACTTTCGTCCCTAGCTGCCCCCCTATGTGACACACCATAATAAAGCCTAAGCTGTCCTTTTTCAAAAACTGTTTCGAAAATGGTATGCTAACTTCCTGCGTTTTGAGCTACGCTCCAATGTTGAAAAAATGGTCCGTTTTGCCCAGATCTCCCGAAATATTCTTGCGCCCATTCCCAGAAAAGACACAAATCCTTCTCACCCCATGTGTCCATCCGAAAATCTCACATAACAGTTATACCTCATATCACAGATAGCGAAAACAGTGTGTGCTTACAATTTGTCCACATAATTACAACATTCCTGTATTTTTCTTAATTCACCAGAAGCGGAAACAACCATTTAAAGCAGTAATTTGGGTAGGGATTCTCTAGTCAGTAGCCACCCCCCTTGGATTTCGGCTCATTTAGGGTGGTGAGACCCATATATAAAAATAAAATTATTTTTGTTTTATTTTTTTCAAACAAGGATGGAGCAGCAAGTTGTTCTGATCAATATATTTTTGAAATTTTTCGAATACTTCGAATGATGTTGCTTAGGGAGCTCTTTTATTAGGCACTGATATTGTGAAAATCAGCTCTTTTTCCGTAATTTTGCACTGCGGGAAACGTGGTTAGATGAAGTTGCAGTTCCTACTCTTATTTAATCACAATAGGTAGTCATGGTGACTATTTATTATTTAGAATTATGAAGAAAAATAATATATCAATTGGGATAAATGGTATAATGATATTACAAAGGATTAAACTTCCCGTATTTTTCTATGTATTTGTACCCATACAACAAGTCAAAGTAGCAAAAGAAAGCATGTTATCTACGAATTACCAACCAAAACACGCCATCTTGGGCCTATCTTCCAGTTGTCACATCCATCCATTAATTATATGTCTTTTATTCGAAATTTTACAGCCTAATTTGTTGCATCGACTATCAGAATACATTTAAACACCATTTGAATACTTTTTCTTCCAATTCAACAGCAGAAACATTATAATATATAATCCTAACCCTGCTTCAATGCCCTATACACACATGGTCTCACCACCCCAAATGCCAGTCCCATTGA